>JAAIXJ010001802.1:238003-294124 GCA_013403705.1 Heliconius hermathena | reverse complement strand
AGCTTCACGCTGTATCCCGCACACAGCAGGGTAGGCAGAGGGAACCTAGTGTTAAGACACTCCGTTCCCCACTTTCTGCTGAATTCTGGAGGCATTGCGTGTTGAGTGGCAGGACTCAACGCCACGCTTTGCCTCGACACCAGAGCGAAGAAATGGAAATATAAATTTAAGTAAATATTTCATTTTCTCGAGTGGGGATCGAACCCACAACCAGTCGGTTTTACAATCACACTTTGTGCCACTGCGCCACGACTGGCCTCTATATAAATAAATAATATTAATGAATCGGCCACGTTTCTTTATCATTTCTTAACCAGGAAAGAACGATCTTGAATTTGTTACAGACATACTTTATATAGAATTAAAAGCAAGATTACAAAATTACATTACACCTACACGAACATATTACTAATAACATCATGTTTACACCAATTAAGTAGGAATAAGACAATCTACAAACTTGCGTTTTCTTCCATTTTTATGAATAAACAAAAAGAAAAATTACTTTTCCTTTTTGTTTATTCATAAAATTGAAAGTTACTATATAGTCTTACGTCAGACAAAAAAAAATAAGTTGTGTAAAAATTAAATATTGCTTCAACAAACCTTTAAATCTTATATCGATTTGCAATCTCTTTGGTGTACCAAAAAATTCTGCGTAAGACATTCAAATAGAAGCAGGTGTGCGCAAGTGTCTTTTGATGATATAACGTATTACGAGATTAAAAAATCTTGTAAGATAAGATAGCTGTGATTTATTTGAAAATCAGTATTTCACGTTAAGAGATAAATATTTTAATTATAATATATTTTTTCCAGCTGCACACAGTATCTTGCACATAGCGGGGTTGGCAGAGAGAACCTGGGTACCTAGTGTTAAGACACTCCGCTCCCATTGTTTCCGTTTTGCCTTTCCCGCTTTGCCTCGACACCAGAGCGAAAATATGAAATAAATATTAAATTTTTCCGAGTGGGAATCGAACCCATATCCTCTTACTCTCTTGACTGGCCTCTTTTAATTATAAGTACGATAAAACTTAATTTAAATAAATTAATAAATCAGTAATATACGATTTATTCGTAAAATTTAAAATTTTGATCTCCAAATTGATTAGACTAAATACTTGTCACAATGCACGTCAACATTATCCTATTCATTATTTGATAAAAGTATCAAGGTGTATCGACAATGTTAACTTAGCTTTGACAGTGATAACATCAGTTAACCGTGACGATTAGATTCGATCAGCCCTCGGTACGATAACTAAATGAAAGTGAATGTTTAACTATTTTGTTAGTCGCCTAAAGTCTTTGTCCTGTACTTTGCACCCTTGAATGTATTGAAAATAGTGTGAATAAAAGTCATTTCATTATAATTTATAATTAAATCGTGAAATATTATTTAAATATACTATATGAATTTATAGATAGGCTAGTTTAATATTTATAAATAGGCTAACTTATTAATTATGTATGTAGTCAGAGAAAAAGATCACAAAAGTGACATCTCCATATTTTATTTTACAAGATGTGTAATAGGTATAAATTATTGCGAATGTACGCATGCGTATGACACTGGATTTAGATAATGTTGAATTAACTTATTTCCGTGGTGGAATTAAGAAATTCGTTCTACATAGTACATATACCAGTTTACTAAACTAGTCAGGAGCACCGATCTTATAATATTACCCATAAATTCACTGATACAATATTTACTTTAAAGTTTAGTACTTCCTTGTGACATCCTCAACTTTTTTAATTATAACCGTTTATTGTGTACAAAATGTATAAGTTTTAAAACCATATTCAATTCAGTCACTACTATATTAACAAAGGATATTAGGGCCATAATGTTAAGTAAAAAATTGTATAATAGGTATATGTAATATTCATCAAAATGCGTTCACGAAATATATTTAAAGCCTCGTCCAAATAAATAAATTCACACTATAATGTAAAAAAGAAATTTTACGCATTTTACATATGCGTGAGTTATTTTAATAAATTATAGTTACTACTTATCAATATTTTTATACTTATTAAGATAACACAGTATTCTGATTTCTAATAATAATGTTTTTATAAATCATTTATTAATTGATTTATTTATTTTTATTTTAATATTTTTATAAAATTGTTACAATATTATATCAGGATATATTTTAGTTCGATAAATTTAAGATTAGATATATAATAAGGTTTTTAATCGAGGAATCAATAGAGAAAAATATGATAATCGAAAGCAGACCAACAATCCTGCTCCACCATGAACTTAAATTATAAAAAAAATATATACATGTCAACTTACGACTGTGACGTATTTGGTCATGTTGGTTACTTGTCACTGTCACAGTATCACAAGTGAGGCGCGCACTGACCGACTGCGTCCGAGCTCCAACTGACTCTACTGGTAAACGCCTGCAACCAAACGGTGGTGGTACAAATCGACAATTTTAGATCACGCGTCTAATAAATTATGAAAAACGGATCGCGGGGATGTGGAAATTGTTGCACAACGTGACCCTGACGGGGCCGATTGGATAGTTATTTTAACGTTTTTTTTTATTACGTACTGGCTTGTAGGGTGTTGGCGCTGTGCGCTTGAGCCGGGTTGTACGCGCTACAGAAGTGAGATCGAGTTATATAGGACAGCGCGCGACCTCCGTTTTGTTGGAAACACTACGTACCGTGTTACCCTCGTTGAAGATTACACGAACTCAACGTACATAATTGGTTGACAATTTTACTCCTTATCATTTTTTTTCTTATGTACATATTTATTTATTTTTTTTTAAAATAAATGCAATTTCATTATCTTATATTTTATTTGTAAAAGGAGCGCAGACGCTTCATTCTGTACAAATAGACGGGTCAATACCTGTTACATTCAAAGTTAAATTAATAAAATTGCGGTTAAATTAATGGTTACTCTTAACAAACCCGGGAAATATATATTATTTAGCAATCGTTCTCCCAAGGGGCGAGCGAACACATAACTGAATAGGATACTATTACTATTGCACTTTGTATACAATCATAACTAAAAAATCAATCACTTAATTATAATTATATACTAAAAAAATTTAAGTATATATATATATATATATATATATATATATATATATATATATANTATACATATATATATACTTAAATTTTTTTAGTTTACGCTGTATTCCGTAAATAGAAGGTTATGCAGAGTTTGTCACTTATCACCAAATTCTGAAGGCGCAAAAGGCGCGTGTTGAATGGCGCAAATCAACGCCGCGCTTTGCCTCCCTATCAAAGCGAGGAAATGAATATATTAAAATATTTTATTTTCGTTTACAGTCGCACGCTTGTGCCCCTGTGCTACGACTGGCATAAATATTTAATAAAATTTATTTATTTATTATTATTTATTTCACTTTACAATTTAATTCTCATATACTTAGGAATAAAATTGGATATATGATTAACACAGTATACCTACGAAATACATAAAAAAACGGAAGAGCGCGAGCTCTGGCTCGCCCACCAAGGGTTCCGTACAAAAATTAGCCAGAGCCTCTTTCATCTTTTTTTCTAAGTAAATGTAGAAGTAAGAATATGTTTTTTCAGGAAATCAAGGGACCGTAGATATGAGTACATGGTTTGAATTTCAACTCGATATCTCCAAGAACTCTTAAGATAAAGGTTCTTGACAGACAGAGAGACAGACAGACAATAAAGTGTTTTTATAAGGATTCCTTTTTTCCTTAAAAGGTACGGAACCCAAAATATGTGAGCTCCTTACAGCTAAATAGGCTTACATTTGGAAGAACTAATGAATATTTTTTTGATAAAGAAATATATAAGAAAGCTTATATATACTTTTTAAGTTTTTGTTGTATCCATAATAATATAATGTTACATAACATATACAAGGCTTGCTAGGAATTGTTGCCGTATCCCCAGAGATATGTAAATTACTCACAAACAGACACTCTGATGGAACCCGTCCGTCAAAGCAGTTTCCAGTCAAAATTTCAAATGCTGTTTCTATTATTATTTAGCCTTTTAAAACTCCAAAACCAATTTTCAGACAACTTTACTTTGGAAATAAAATCAGTTTTACCATCTGAAAATATGTTTTAATTTCATAAAATTGTTGGAAGGCCAAAATTTCAATTTCAATCTTACTCTAATAATAAGCTCTAATAATAACTTAAAAAATAAATTAAATTAAATTAGCTTCACGCTATATCCCGCACACAGCAGGGTAGGCAGAGGGAACCTAGTGTTAAGACACTCCGTTCCCCACTTTCTGCCGAATTCTGGAGGCATTGCGTGTTGAGTGGCAGAACTCAACGCCGCGCTTAACCTCGACACCAGAGCGAAGAAATGGAAATATAAATTTAAGTAAATATTTCATCTCCTCGAGTGGGGATCGAACCCACAACCAGTCGGTTTTGCAGTCACACCTCGTGCCGCTGCGCCACGACCGGCCTCAATAATAACTTATTTTGGGATAAAAAACTATATATACCTAACATCAACACATTTAATCTTTATACTATATACTTGGCATCATTTCCAGTAAATAGAATCTAGTGATATGAGTACATTATTCCTTTTTACTTTTCCAAAAAAAAAATGTTGCTCATATTTTAATGTTATATAAGTATTAAATGTAAACTGAAATGTATTACATTTGTATTATACTAAGTTTAGCATCGAAGACTTTTTTTGAGAAACCATGTTCACATGGCACTGCCATTTCCTTTTTTTTCTTCCATTTCAGAATTATATTCTGGCAGCAACTCCTTTAAGCGGCGCGCTGCGTTGAGTTTAGTGTTGAGTTCCGCCACTTAATACGCAATGCCTCCAGAACTCGGTAGAAAATAGGGAACGGAGTATCTTAACACTAGGTTCCCTCTGTCTACCCTACTGTGTTTGGGATACAGCGTGACATTAAAAAAACCAGACAAGCGCGAGTCAGATTGAGGGTTCCGTACAAAAATTGGAGGTTTCTTTTTCTGACATTCAAGCTTAGCTTTCCTTTCATTTGATACCGGCTATATAAACGGCGATTTCTTTTTTTATAGTAAATGTGGAAATATGATTCTTTTTTAAGAAATCAAGGGACCGTAGATCTGAGTATGGTTTGAATTTTAACTCCTAATTCCTAAATTCCTAATTTTGGGTAATTATATAATAGATAATAATAATAATAATCAGCTTCACGCTGTATCCCGCACACAGCAGGGTAGGCAGAGGGAACTTAGTGTTAAGACACTCTATTCCCCCCTTTTTGCCGAATTCTGGAGGCATTGCATGTTGAGTGGCAGAACTCAACGCCGCGCTTAGCCTCGATAGCAGAGCGAAGAAATGGAAATATAAATTTAAGTAAATATTTCATCTCCTCGAGTGGGGATCGAACCCACAATTATATTAATTATATTTTTAGGTATATTATTAACAATATATGACCTTCGAATAATAATATGTATCATATAATTAATATTAAAAAATGAAACGTTATTGTGAATGATTGCATTAGTAATACAATTAATTTTATCGTTAATTTTTTAACGACATGATTGAAATGTAGTCATTATCCACTTAAATAAGAATGCACAAACTGAAGAAAAAAATATTGTTGGAAATTTATAAAGCTAGAATAATAAAATACTCTAAGCTAACCCTAAAATACAAATAACTGAATTTAAAAAGTAAATTAAATTTAAAAAGTATTATTATTTCCCTTTCTATTTTCATGTTATTTTCTTAATTTTGGCATTCTCATATGAAAAAGCTCAGTTTTTGCATTGCTATATAGGCAATTTAACATTGTTTATAATTAATTAATTAAGAATGATTTATGTGACATTATTGTCCTAACTACCAGGTTAGCATAATAAACATAGATATAGTCACCTCAAGGTTTATAAATTAGCCAAATGTTATCTACTAACATATTTATGCTGTATGTTAATATATTTACATTCATTTTAATATACAAAAAGTATTTTTTCTACTTTAAGATTAAACTTTTTTTACTATGCAAAAAAGTTGACTGATCTGTGTTACCTAATACACTAATAATTAATAACTATGCCACCACTTACAAGAGCACTGTTTCATATATAGGCTGCTATTTTTTATAGAATTATTGTTATTTATTTATTTACAAAAGTTTAGTAAATTATATATTAACAAATAAACAAGTTGTTTCGCACTATCAATTTTATATTTTACACTAATGGCTTAAAGATCAATCTTTTTAATCCCGTTTCAAGTCAACATGAAACAGGATTAAAAGTTATTACACTGAAATTTGTCAAGAAGTTTTGTTTGAGGAATTTTTTGGATTAACATGATAGGTACCTATAAGTATTCTTAATATATATAAAAGGACTTTACGAAATATTTAAAAGATTTTTTGTGTCAGTCATACGCGACTAATTTACAACTATATTTCTTTGTACTTTCTAACTGTGCATGTATAGTAAGACAAAATATTTTGATTTAACATTCAAATATTTGTTAGCGGAGCCATTCTACAAACCAATTATAAAGCAATGGGTATTTAATTTACTTCTAAACATTTCTAAGTTTTTATATGACTACAATTTTAATTCAGGATTGATTGGGAATTCGGTGAATTATATAATTAAGCTGTTCTAAAGAAATCAATGAATATTATAATCTCACTTATCTAAGATGATATGTAAGTTGATAAAGTATACGGGGAAAATACGAAGTTCGTAGAAACACGACTATGTGATTTTTTCCCAAATTCCCACACAAAGAGAATCTAGTGCCAAAATATTCCGTTCTCCACCTTCAACCTGTGCTGATGGCAGAACTCAATGCCGATAGTCATGGACCATATTAAAATTAAATTTAAAATTACCTATGTAATAGACAAAATATTAAGTCCTTACATATGAAATTGGCGTTGGGTATGAGAGGAACAAAAAGTCGAATATGTTTTAATATAATATATTTATTTAATCAAAGTATGAACCATTGTTATGCACTATGCACTTTTGCCATCTTATAGGGAATTCAATTGAAGCTTTTAATTTGGATTTTTTTTTGATCAATTTTCGCTTGGGGCAGGATTTGGCTGGATTGCCAGTAATTGCAATGGGGGCTTCCGAAAATCGTAGAGTATCCACTTTTGATCACTAGTAATTTTTTTGTGGAGAAATTTGTGAAGTAAGTGGCCAGTACGACAAAAAGTTAATTTCATGATGTAAGAATCTAATATTATACATGCATCTGACTTACATAAAATATTAGTGCTAACTTCTATTTAACTTGCTGTGGTAGCATGTGTGTGTCTTTGAAAAAAAAACTTTCTGCTGGCCCCCTAAGCTCACCTCCACGCAGATAATAAGAAAAGACAATAAGAATAGAATATATATATAGAATAATATAAAGAATAATAAGAGTAGTTAGTAGAATATATTTAATTGTTGCGCGGGGTGTAATATTTATAAATTATAATAATTGAATTTACTTTCGAATCCAAATGCGTTACATCACATAAGTACGTATTACCTTATAATAATAAAGAGATAATTATTTTTATTACTTAAGCGTACAATGTTGTCATAACGGGATTCTTGTATGAGTATTTAATTTGTTTTATACCTATATTTTTTTTAGTTTCACGCTGTATCCTGCACATAGTAGATTAGGATGATAGAGGGTACCTGGGGATCGAGTGTTAAGACATTCCGTTTCCAGATACTTCTGTTCCCCATTTTTCGGTGAATTCTGGAGGTATTGCACTTAGTGGCAGAACGCCGTGATTTGAACGTTTGCACGTTGTTCTATATTACATTAGTACGTGTTAACTGCTAAGGATATATTTAGGTCTTAGTGTAGCTGAGACTGAACAGGAAAACTTCCGCATATCCATTTATTTGATATCGAAGGTGAATGCCCGCGAGCTATGATTAATGCCATTGAACTATATATATTATTAAGCCATTTAAAGGAATTATAGTACACTCAGTAAAACCCTGTTGGCATTTTTGTTCTGTCTCTTCTATCTGTAATGTTACAGGTAAATATTATAATAATTAAATTCGCATTGATTAAATATCTTGAGTTTAAGTTTTGTAATGTACTTATAGTTTTTTTTTAAACATTTTTAAAGTGTTATTCCACACTTAGTCTTTAAATATACTTATTTAGGAAACGCATAAAATTTTTAACGTAGCGGGACTCGAACCCGCGCCCGCTACGTTCAAATTTTTATACGTTTTCTAAATAAGTATTATTATATTTATAGTTGTACTAAAAAAAAATTAAAATCATACAAACTTTTATATTTCTTAATTCATTTTCTCATCCTTACAGTTATATTCTCACGTCATATTTAAAAACTTAAATGTCTGTATGTGTTCTTAAATTTTCTTACCTATTGTTTATTATTTGTGAAATTACCTTGAAAACAACTGTTGCATAACTTTATATAATTAAATTAAATCACGAGAACTGTACGTGCTGTTTACCTATATCATTATTTATTACTACTTTGGTAATGTCAAAAAAAAGGCTTCACGCTGTATCCCGCACACAGCAGGGTAGGCAGAGGGAACCTAGTGTTAAGACACTCCGTTCCCCACTTACTTAAACTTTTAATGTAACTTTTAATAATAAATGGAATCTTATAGATAGACAGACTTATAATATGTATGTACCGTCAATCGTATATATTATAATATATGTAGATATATCTATCTCTATTTTTTTAATATTAACTTTTTTAAGCAAAACTATAACTACTTTATTTAATTTAAACAAAAAAAAATATACTTTAATAAGATTCAAAGAAGCAACAAACAAATATTTATAATGTATATAGCATATGCTATAATTATAGGAATTCAGTATATATATAGAGAGAGCTTCCGGCTTCTTTGCGATAAAAATAAATGAAAAAATATGCAAGGTTAACAAGGACACTTAATCAAGTATAGCAAGGATTATTGAACCTTACTGATTGTTTTTGCAATACAGGTATAAAAATAAACTTTTTCTATTTTACATCAAAATTTGCTATATATTTGCAAAATATAAGTTATTATAAAATATTAAATTAAATGCTCGCAATGAAACTATAAAATTACCTATATTAATTAATACATATATTTAAAATTGAAAAAAAAAGATATTGGGTTCAATCCCCGTCGAGGGAATGAGTTATAGAAAATTTCAGACCACTCAATAAACAACGAATTCAGACAAATAGTGGAAAACGAAATGTTTTAAATGTCAGCACTGACGATGTATCTTATAAATATACAGAATCAAGCATTACACTAAAAAAAATATATTATTTAAACTGAATCGCATCTTATAATGCAATTATTTTTTGTATCGGTACAAATTCGCCATTGTCCTTTATATATTTGGAAGCTATTACTAAATATTATAGCAAAGTGAAACTTTATTACTAAATACTCGATGTATTTCCAGGTCTAGACCAATAATTTAATGCGACCTAGAATTTTATAAAAAGCGCGATAATCTGACCTCAGTTTAATTTATATACTTAACAATAAAATTAAAAATATTACGAAACTATTATATATAAAAAAATTAACATTCTATACATATTTTCTTTGGATGTTGCAAATACTTAAATATAATACAAACTTCTAGTCTTTATGACGATGGCTATATAAATTTTGCTTTGATTTCCCTCTGTAAGGATTTTTTCGCAAAATATTTTTTTTTTCCTAAAAAAAAAATTAATCAGCTTCACGCTGTGTCCCGCACACAGCTGGGTAGGCAGAGGGAACCTAGTGTTAAGACACTCCGTTTCCCACTTTCCGCCGAATTTGTGAGGTATTGCGTGTTGAGTGAAATATAAATTTAAATAAATATTTCATTTCCTTGAGTGGAGATCGAACCCACAACCGTCGCGTTACAGTCACACCCTTGTGCCCTTGGGCCACGACGGCCCTACTATATACGGCCTATATACTTAATTTTACGAAATTAAATTATAATTATATATTTTATAAAATATCTATTTATGTTACCTTGATCTGAAGTACGAATTAACAATCAAAATGTCGAAAATTATTGAACGCTGAGCCCTTCATTTGTTGAGTAACATCACTATTTATTTCTTGTAAGTAACAGTTAAAAACAGGAAATCTGGCTGTACTGTGAAACACTGCGATGTTAAATCTAAGAAGTCAATTACAAATTACAAAATAGTTCATCTATTACAGTGAAATGTTTCTAATAATAACATTTTAATATGTTACATATTAATATCACCTACTTCTTCTTCATGTTAGTGTTAAATATATTTTTTCTTAGCATACTATCAGCTTCACGATATATCCACATACAGCAGGATAGGCAGAGGGAGCAGTGTTAAGACACTCTGTTCTCCACATTCCCCCGAATTTTGCATCGAGGTATTGCGTGTTGAGTGGCGGAACTCAATGCCGGACTTCTTGCCTTGATCAGAGGTAAGAAATGAAGGTATTAAAAAATTATAAATGATTCCCTGTGGATCGAACCCACAACCGTCACGTTACAGTCACACCTCAATCATTACTAAATATTTAATTATAACGTACACCAGCACAGTGAAATTGACCTGTAAAGTTTTATTTTTAGATTTATTAAAACCAAATCGTCTTTTGTTAAAGAAAACGAGACAATATGCAATACATTAAATAAGTACAAACATTACTTCGACTTGAATTCGAACCAATCGTCTTGGTCACTCATTCATATATGAAATCCCAACAAAATATTATTTTTTCGTTTCATTATATATCTCTACACGAACACCAGTGACATAACAACCCGTTTATCACGACCTCAATTATGACTAATATCGAATATCTAGAAGAAAATCATCGTTTTATTATTAATATTATATAATTATTAAAATAATGATGCTCTGTCTTGACTGTATTTTTTTAATCTCAGTAACACACTACTCTTCGCGGAACATTGAACTTGGCAGAAACGACACTGACCTAATAACCATCTATGGTTCAACGATCGAAAGCGCTTCACCGCTTATTTACAAAACAACGAATAAAATGAAAAAAAAATGTTTACTTTTTAAAATATTGTAATTATTGTAAAGCTACACAAAAACAAGATAATAATATGGATGGTTGCCTAAGAATAATAAAAAATTGGATGATTTAAACTAAGTTTAACTTTTTATTATTTTTCAGCGTCACGCTGTATCCTGCACACAGCAGGGTAGGCAGAGGGAACCTAGTGTTAAGACACTCAGTTCCCCTTTTCTGCCGAATCATGGAAGCATTGCGTGTTGAGTGGCAGAACTCAATGCCGCGCTTTGCCTCGACACCAGAGCGAAGAAATGAAGATCTCCTCGATTGGGAATCGAACCCACAACGAGTCAGTTACACAGTTACACTTTGTGCCCCTGCGCCACGACTGGGCTTTATTTGTTTGATGTATAAAATTTCTTATTATTCCCAGTTGGTGTTGGGAATTGAAAAATTATATGTAATGAAAACAATTGTTTTATTTTCGACTTATTAAGAAACAAGAATTTAATTAAATTATATAAAAAATATTTTTACATAATATTTATTATATATTCCGTAATAAAACATTCTATTTGAATTTAAATATGCGGAAATAGTCCAGGAAAAAATCACTAGCAAATAGAGGAAAAAAATACTAGCGTATTTAGCAAAATAAAATATAATTTTAAAATGACTATAACAATATTTACAATATGCACATATGCAAATTTTGGTGACTTGTATAAAAATCCAAAAAAAACACAACTAAATTTATCAAATGTCGGTAAAAATCTGAATGTAAACCATATCCAACCTCACTTCAAATGTAACAAATATTAAAATTAACATATGACTAGTAAACATTATTTATTTAATAAAACCTTAAATTAAGCAGAAGCACGAAATTGAGTTCCACCACTCAAAGCGCAATGCCTCGAAAATTCAGCAAAAAGTGGGAACAGAGTGTCTTAACACTAGGTTCCCTCTACCTACCCTGCTATATACGGGATACAGGATGAAGTTTTAACAAGAAAAATTGACAAGCCTTTATATTAGAAAATAAGAATAATTACCAGCAAAATAAAGTTTTACTAATACACAGACTATTACAGAAGAATTAAACAGTACATCTATTCTAACTAAGCTCATCAAACAGCAGAGATAACATTACGTCTGAAAGCCTTCACCTTGCCAATTGCTTCATTGAACCAAGACGTGCTCAGTAAAAATATTACTTAATAATATTGGGGCCAAGTTCATCTCGCTTGAGTTGCCACCATTATAGCAATTGCTATCTTTCGTTACGCTATTACGCGTACACCGGATATTCTGGCGAAATACTAGTAATACGAATTTTTTTTCAATTAAACGATTAAGTGGAATGTAGCATTAACTTTTACATGTATTTTTTTAATAAGAATGTGATAACACTTGTGCCTTTGGAATAGCTTGTCGTTGAGTAGTCCTTTCAACGCAGTCTCAGCATCGTTTACTCTGTAACCGACAGCAATACGCCTTTCTAAGACTATATTTTTTTATATCTTTTTATGTCCACGTTTTTTTCATATATAACAGTATAAATATACGTAAACCTAGTGTGAAACACTCAGTTTTTAGCTTTTCGAATTCTACGCCGTACTTTATTTAGTACAGCGAGAAAATGAAAATAATTCATTCCCCCGAATGGGGATCGAACCTACAGCCTCCACTTTTGTAATCAGACATAGGTTTATCAAATCCATAATTTCTAAATTTACTTAATAAAATTATTTCATAACCTTAGGTAATCATCATTAAACTAATCGTTGTAGGTATCTATTATATATGCACATATATAACAATTATATACATAAATAAATAAAAGCTAATAACTAAACGTACATATATAGTCATTAACCATATAATTATTTTCCGTGTGAGCATTGATTCCAAAAGAACTTTGAGAATCGCTATTAACATCTGTAATGTTTTTTTATCGCATATTATCGCATATTATTAAGCAAATTCTTGTTTTTTAAATAAACAATACTTTGTACCTGTTAATTTTTATTATAATTTTGTCAAAAGTACTACTTATTAGTTCGTTTGAATTTGTTTTGATTATTTGGAAATTCGATAATTTAATGTGACAATAGTAACATTATTATCAATTCTTATAATATATTTTCATAAAGACCTGTCACTTCACCCTCTTAACTTGATTGCTAATCTAACCGGAAATATTCCGACGCTTGGAATGGTTTCTGTCATTTCAAGAGCAACTCTCGTTAGAGAAATAATATAAATTAAACTACAATTTATAGTATTAATATTTAAAGTAAACCAAAGCAACGGAAGGAAGGAAGGAATACATGATGTAGATGACCTCGCTCGTACTTCCGTCATCAATAGGAACTATTTATTATACACTAGACCTCAACGATAGACTAATGACCTGCTCGTAAGTGCAACAAAGATATGTTCTTATTGCAAATCGAAACGGATATAGCAATTTAGTTTAAAGGAGATCATGAATCATTATTAGTCAGCTTATTATTATTTATGTTCACTTTTACCTACCTTTAGTTATCATTTGTAGTTTATTGCATTGTAACCAAAATACTACAAAATTGTATTGACTGTTAACTTGGATGTAAATGTATTCATTATTTGTAGAGAGTGTGGTGTTTCTTCTTCTTCTTCTTCTTCTTCATCTTTAGCGACAGCTACATATTTTTGATTTAATTATTGGATATTATATATACTTGCAAATATTTTATTTATTAACACGGATTTTTTTTTCAATCCTTCTTTTTCCAGCAATTTTTATTAATGACAGATAATTAATATTTGCTGTTTATACAGCGACGCTATAGAGGCGGCCCAAAATTTTTATGTAAGATTTTTTGTTTATTGTTGTAATATAAAATAATTAGATGGTATAGTAAATAGTAGTTTTAAATCACATTGCCAAACCTTGTCTCGCCGTAATTACTCTCAAGTTGCACCCAAGGATACTCAACACCTGATTGCGAAAGACAATGAAACGTTACATTTATCATAAATTGCACACATAAAACAAAAATTCGCTCTTTTATTACCTTTATAATTAATAAATTATTAAATAAAAATAGCTTCAAGTTATTTATATTAATTACATATATAGTTATTATTAGTGGAATTTTTATTTTATGTGTGATTATTGATTTGTATTCTTCATATAGGTATTCTACATTGTACATGTGGATAATACAGTTCTTAAATCGACGGTAACGTACTTTTGTGTAAGCGATTTAATTCTATATAATAGATAGACTCATACACTTTATACACTTTTCAGCTTCACGCTTTATCTCGCATATAGCAGGGGAGGCAGAGGAATCTAGTGTTAAGACACTCCGTTTCCCAATTTCGCCGAATTTTCGAGGCATTGTCTGTTGAATGGCGAAAACTAACTTTGCTTTATAAAAATTGCCAACTAACAATAAAACCTTGTTTTGCATCTCACGCCTTCATGTCATTGTTTTCTTAACCTTCACTTTAAGCTTTTTTTTATTGTGTAAACATTCTTTCTTTTTCTTAGTTCTTATTTTATATAGTTTATTTATCAAATTCGAGCGTGCCAGTTTAGCACAATTTACTTTGCCAATATCACGTTGTACGGAGAACAGACAAAAGAAATTGACCTGTAAGAAAATAGATAACTTTGCACAATTATAGAATACTAGCGGCTCGCCCACGGCTTCGCCCGCTTAAAATACATGATTAAGCACAATCGATTGACAACTATAATGACTTCTAATATGACTTTTTTTACGACATTATCGTCAAAGAATTTTTGATTGTTTTAAATAAAAAAATACGACCATTGTTGATATTTGATATTTATAAAATATACATAAAGCTAATTATTTATTACACGTATGTATTTTTGTAACTTTATGTTCTTTTTACCTATATATTATAATATACGTCTCATCATAATTCTAAAACTCTGTTAAATGTGCTGATGTCAGTGAATAATTTAATTTAGGTTGTAGGATTCATAATATTCTTTGTAAAATAACTGTATTAATTGCATATTAACTCCTGTACAGTTTTTAAATTAGTTACATATATTATATGAACGAACCAACCAAAATATCTTTGTATTTACTTGATATTTCTTTCAAGATCGTTCTTTATCTCTGTGTTGAATTAAAATAAATTAAAATTAGCTTCACGCTGTATCCCGCACATAGCAGGGTAGGCAGAGGGAACCTAGTGTTAAGACACTCCGTTCCCCACTTTCTGCCGAATTCTGGAGGCATTGCGTGTTGAGTGGCAGAACTCAACGCCGCGCTTAACCTCGACACCAGAGCGAAGAAATGGAAATATAAATTTAAGTAAATATTTCATCTCCTCGAGTAGGGATTTAACCCACAACCAGTCGGTTTTGCAGTCACACCTCGTGCCGCTGCGCCACGACCGGCCGGTTGAATTAATTACGACTTAAACTTAACTGTTATGATTTATGAAGGTAATCTCCACTAACAATTCAACTTTGCTTACTTTATTGTATAAAATATTATATAATAGTGCTTCAAAAATATATATTTTTATCAATAATCATATAAACCAGACGTTTCGAATGTCATTCTTTAGCCAGGGTCATACCAGCGCGATTGCTATATAATATTCGCAGGCAAAGTAATGCCTTGAGTTCATTCAAATGACGATAACTTTTTTTTTAATGAACCGATTTTGATGAACTAAACTTTAGTACTCAAGTTGAGTTAAAACAAAGCAATTGGTGAAATTTTCAAGTAAATCGGTTCAGTACTTTCAGAGAAAAATGCGGACAGAAATATGTCGACAGACAGACAGACGGACAGACAGACAGACAAGAAATTCAAAAAAAATCTTTTTGCTTTCTATTATTCTTTTTAAGTGTCCCTCTATCCATTTCAGTTAAAATTACTAAATGTACAGACAAAATATTTTTACTGTCTTATTATATATAGAGATATGTAAAAAAATAGATCCAGTAAAATATATCCTTTAAAAATAATGGTTAATTATTACTTATTATCTAAAATTTTCTTATTATATAATATTTTAAATGTTGATTTTTTTTGTAACGGGTAATATATTAAAGGTGCAACCTTCTAATGGCGTTTCAAGAAAAATAATTGAATTTTACTGTGGCATTAATAATATATTAGATATATTAAGTAATATAAAAGAAATAATGTTAATAAACATTACAATTTATAAGTAGTAATAGTAAGTTTCAACCAGTTCCATTATAAAGTAATATATACATATAAACATAGAAATGGAATATTTGTAAATATTGCTATTATCATTTATAGGAACGTGTATAAATGTATAGGTGTAGGATAAATTTCTACACGGAAAATTTCAGACTGACTGACTTTTTGAATCAATTTACTGAATACACAATTAATAGGCGATACGTTCAAAAAAACGTCGACCGTTGACTACTGCGACTATTTCTTCCATCATAATAGACAGCTAGTGTATTTGGAAAATAAAAAAGAAGAACTTAAATCAAAAAATTAGCTTCACGCTGTATCCCGGTTTTACAGCCACACTTTGTGCCCCTGTGCCACGACTGGCCTCAAAGAAGAACTTAATGAAAAAATATTCCTATAATATAATATATACACAAAAACAAAGACAAAACGTATTGACTGATGAAACGCACTGCAGAGTAACCTAACAAAGGAATCAAAAATATGTAAAATATTTATGAAATATTTGCAATGAATTCAGTTACGTATTAGGTACTTCCTTCGCCGCAAGGACACCACTACTGCATTTTAATATCTACGCACACCATTATCGTGAATTAATATTACAATTCGACTTAAACATTGCATAATATTATGTTATAGAACCTAATAATTATGAATGTAATATTTAATTCATAGGTTGAATAATGTTACTAGTTCAATCATCAATGAGTTGTTATTTATGATTTTTTTCTGCTACTTACTGTATGCCGCACACATCAGGGTAGGCAGAGAGAGCCTAGTGTTAAGACACTCCGTTCCCCACTTTCCGCCGAATTGTGGAAGCATTTCGAGGCAAAATGCGGCGTTGAGTTCCGCCACTCAACACGACGCTTTTCCTCAATACTAGAGCGAAGAAATAGAAATATAAATTTAAATAAACACTCCACTCGAGGAAATGAATTCCTCGAGTGGAGATCGAACTCATAACCAGTCGCGTTTACAGTCACACTGTGCCCCTGCGCCACGACTGACATCATCATATTTATCTTAAACTAGCGATACGCTCGCGGCTTCGCCTATAAGCAAATTAGTTGTTTTTTTTTAAGTGGTATTTATAGTATCTGAATGGTATGTACTCACACGCGGTAAATGCTGATTTCACGGGAATTCCGGGATAAAAAGTAGATTGTATGTTGCTCCACAACGTTCTTTATCTTCCATTAAAAGTAAAAAAAACGATTAATTTGTTCCGTAGCAGCTGTTACCACAGTCTAACAGAAAGACAGACAGACAACATTTTTAAAATCGTTTTTTATTGTTTTAGTATCTTGTGTAGTCCGAGAAGTCTAAGCGGAACTTTTTATACACATATGCAAAGCTCAGCTTAGACCTCACGGACTGAGGTGATATATAGTGTAGGTAACGTCACTTGCTTAGTCAAAGCCGATACAGCCGGTACTGCATTTTGATAATCGGCCTATACTTTTCACCTCTTGTACTGATAGTAGCGTCACATTTAATTTTTAATATTTTATTTTTGTGTTCGATTTATGAAAAGTGAAAGATAAAGTTATTTTATATTGTAATTACTTAACTTATATAATATTTGTTTGTAAGTTCAGTTATAAAGTAGACGGTCTCTACAAAAATGAAAGATGTACGTATGACCTAGCAGTAAAAAAACGTGGACACGACGCTGTTTTTAATTGTAAAACGAAAAGATTTGTTATTAGAGTAAAAATCATGAGGATGCAATATCCTGTGTAGAAAAAATAGACATTTTTTTGTGTTAGATTTTTTTTGATGATTTCTAATAATAAACTTTGCTTGTAAAAGAGTTCTGGCTCTACTTTTATAATCACTCACACAACTGCAGAGCTCAGCTTAAGCCTCACGAACTAAGCAGGCAAATGCACTTGATAAAATACAGTTATTTTAAAATCACAAACAAACACTTTAATTTTATTCATAACTTATGTATGTATAGATTATACAATAACCTAGCATCTACCTACCTTGATAATAAACGTGGCCTACTGTATTGTGAATGAGAACTAAATGGATCATTTATATAGTAATTAAGTTTTTTTTTTTTCTTAGCTACAGGTATAATGAATACATAATATTTTATAAATATTTGACCTTTGCTGTAACGATATTTTAATGTAGGTATTCATAATGAAACACATTTTGTTCTTAATAATATATTTTTAAACATAATTATTTTATATTAAAATATATTATACGTAATGGTAACTAGTTGATATATACAAAAATCATGTAATATAATAATTTATTTAGTAACTAGAGACCCGCTCGCGGCTTCGCCCGCTTTAACTTCTAAATTATTTACTTAATACACTGAATTACGTTCGTGTTTTAGTATACCTATAATGTATGTTTGCAAAGCACTTAAGATTTCTACTATAAAAATTATTAAAACCTTAGGTTGCATTTTCGTAATTCCCATAAGGATATTCAATTGAATATTTGAATATAGTCTAATAATATATAATAATAGTCTATGTTTTTCATCAACTAATTATCATATCGGCGGAAAAATATTCAAATGTTCAAAATTACACTATAATACCACATTGGTATCATACCTACGGTAGTGTTGATAGTAATGGAAAATAGTTATACTACAGGAGGATACCTAACATAATGTAGAATAATATATTATACCACTGGTTAGGCGCACTGGTTCCTAACCAGTGGTCCGCAGAAGCCTAAATATGGTCCTCGAACGATTTTAATTTTATGACTTGGGATGGTGAGGCGAAGTTTCTGTTTGATTATCACTGTTAATTTGTATTATACTTACATGCTTAGTGGTCCCTGATAAAAAAAAATAGCTTTACGCTGTATCTCGCACACAGCAGGGTAAGCAGAGGGAACCTAGTGTTAAGACACTCCATTCCCCACTTTCTGGCGAATTCTGGAGGCATTGCGTATTGAGTGGCAGAATTCAACGCCGCGCTTAATCTCGACACCAGAGCGAAGAAATGGAAATATAAATTTAAGTAAATATTTCATCTCCTCGAGTGGGGATCGAACCCACCACCAGTCGGTTTTACAGTCACACTTCCTCCCGCTGCACCACGACTGGCCTCGATACCAAGAATGATATAAAATTGGCCCTTGATCCAAGAAAAGGTTGGGAACCCCTGCTATAGAGGAATCACACATTCTTTTTATTCTTTTACTACACACTAATATTAATACTTATACATAATTCTATTCTTTAGCGGTATCTCTGCACTAAGATAGCGGCTTCGTTCCCGTATTCATGTCTCTAATATTCTAATAATATGTGTGTATATCGATATAAATAATAGAAATATTAAACATTGAAACGCAATTATATAGCATTTTTAACCAACTTCTGTAAGAAAGGAAGTAAGAAAGGCTTAGATTTAAGTTTATATGCCGTTCCCGTAAAAGGAGCGCTGACACTTCCATCTTGTATAGGTACATACATACGGTATGTTTTACATATATTCTGGGTTCCTTGAATCAACAATCCACGTTTTACTAGAACAAACCAAAAATCAAACGTTACAAAAAAATCTAATATATATTTTTTTAAATGTCATAAATTTTACTAAGCAACTTATAGTAATAGGTAAAAGGAACAAAAACAACATTTTTATAATTTTCCTTAAAAAATTGTCGACAAACTGAAAAGAAATAATTGCTACAGACACGCTACGGTTTTCCGTGCGACCTCTTAGATCTTGGAAATTCTGTACTAACTATTGAACATTAAAACCGACGTGGAATGATTGAAACGAGTGACAGAAAATAATATGACTTACAAATGTGCTGCGCTGGGCGATCATCATTTTTATCCAATACCATTCATAAAGTAGGTATAAATTAAGATCATTTTTTAAAATTCTAATAGCAAATATTTATATTAACGACATTTTGTCCTAGATACAAGAAATAAATCCTTTTGTGTAAAGTTAATTTTGAAACAGCATACTAAATAAGCGGTATACATTTCAATATTACTTGTGAGGTGATTCTGATAGTAAAATTGTTGATAATTGTTATATAATTTACATGATGTTTGACAATATAAAGTATGGATATATTGTATCTTCTTTCTTTTCTATCGTCGTGACGCATGGGCACCAGGGCGTGACTGTAACGCGATGGTTGTGGGTTCGATCTCCACTCAGTGGAATGAATTATTATTTATTAACATTTTTATTTCTTCGCTCTGGCATCAAGGCAAAAGCCCGGCGTTGTCTCGAAAAATACGGCGGAAAGTGACGAATGGATTATATTAACACTAGATTCTCTCTGCCTACCCTGCCTATATGCAGGATACAGCGTCAAGCTCTGTTGTTTTATTAGGTATTTTTTCTAAGTGATAATTTGTCGTTATATAATATTTTATAATTATTTTTATTATAATCTTCATAATAATTATTCTTGTATATAATTATTTACATATGTTTTGCACTTGGCCGCGTTCTACTCTTTTGTGGGGTAGCCATTGTGCGTAAAACTGCACCTTGTCAAGACGATGTCAAGGCAAAGTAAATAGGATAGGTCACTATTTCATTGTTCTACGACACCTATAAATTAGACACACTATAATTGTTGAATTTTATATGGATTTCTGCGTTATAAAGGATTTAAGCCAAGTGTGAGTTGACTAGGTACTACTTACCTACTTGTCTAACGTTCTAGTTTATCGATTACCGATTTTAGTAAAGCGTTTGATATTGATGAAGTACGAAGTAGTTAACGCATTGCTCGAGTGGTTAAAATCATATCTCACAGAAAGGCAGTTTTATGTCGTTGCGAACGAATACGAATCTATCAAATGCGGCATGACTTCAGGAGTACCACAGGGTTCTCACTTAGGTCCACTCTTGTTCAATATATTTATTAATGACCTGCCAAATTGCTTCTTATTTTCTACACCACTAATGCTTGCAAAAGACCTTAAAATTGTCAAGCCTATCCATAATCCAAACGATATTTGCCTGCTACAAAAGGACCTTACTAGCTTAAATAATTGGTGTAAGCTAAATACTATTGGCCTAAGATCCCATCGCTTACAACTGTAGGGATCAGTAATTCTAATGAAACCTATATTTAAGAATGATAAATAATAGTAGAATAGATTACACTAGGGTTGCCTACAAAAATCCTCCCGCAATCACCTATAATTAATGTTTTTCGTAACTTGTTTTTGAAGAAAATTGCACTCATATATTTTTTATGCGAATCGTACATCATTTGAAAGAAAATCACATAAGGAATTGGAAAAACAATGGTTGCCAGTTCTCAGTCTGCCGCAAGCCCAGGGTTGCCTGGTTTAAACAGGTCACTTAATGTTAATATTTGCACTCATGTGTTTTTTTAATGAATTATCAAATTAAAGCTTATTTTTTTCTCATCACAAAAACACATGGTTGCCTGGAAAATTACTGCCGCAAGCAAAGGTTGCCATCATTTGAAATATTTTATTTTGATTCCATTTGACTGAGAATAGACGATGAAATGCGCGGTTTGCCTTATGTTTTAAAGTAAAATATTATATATTACAAGGTTAATCTTAAAATTAATGTTTATTCTAGCTGTTCACCTGTTAAATAATGATTGTAATCATATTAAGTACATACAAAAACCTATTAAACATGAAACCGTTCTTATTTTTCAAGTGAAATAATGAATCCATGTTATTAAATCTTTGCTAAATCTGTTTTCTAAATACTAATATTCATTTAAATTATCATTTTAAAACAACTACATTATCTAATTAAGTAAATGTTTACAAATATCGATCTATTATAAGGTATTAATTACATCATGTTTCCTTAATATAATGAAGGGTGACAATTGTTGCAGATATTTTATTTATTAATTAAGAATAAAAATAAATAAATCAGCTTCACGCTGTATCCCGCACACTGCAGGGTAGACAGAGTGAAGCTAGTGTTAAGACACTCCGTTCCCCACTTTCTGCCGAATTCTGGAGGCATTGCGTGTTGAGTGGCAGAACTAAACGCCGCGCTTTGCCTCGACACCAGAGCGAAGAAATGGAAATATAAATTTAAGTAAATTTTTCATCTCCTCGAGTGGGGATCGAACCCACAACCAGTCGGTTTTACAGTCACACTTTGTGCCCCTGCGCCATGACTGGCCTCTATAATAATAAAATATTAATTAAGAAAATATGGAAAATTATTATTATATTAATTATTTTTATAAACTCAATCTCTCTCTTCGTCGTCAGAGAAAAATACTTACGTTTTGCATTAGAAAATAATTGAAAAATAAAAATCAAATCAGATTCACGCTCTATGCCACACACAGCAGGGCAGGCAGAGGGAACCTAGTGTTAAGACATCCCTTTCCACACTTTCGGCTGAATACAATACCTGTTGAGTGGAAGAACTCAACGCCACGCCTTGCCTCGACACCAGAACGAAGCAGAAATTTAAGTAAATATTTCATCTTCTCGAGTGGAGTTCTTCTTTATATTTTTGTTTTACAACAATGAATTTTTTGTAACACTGTAAGTGCATTGTGTTACTATTTAAGAAAATGTATATAAAATTATTTTTTTGGCGAAACAAGAAGATAATTTTACACTTTTGGCGAGACCTATTATTAAATTCCATCACATTTTAATTAACTAAAAACGTCTCTAAAACATCTCATTTGGCCATCTGCACTTTTATTGCGTTTAGAAACAAAACGTCTTCGAAAATAATTTTATTGTATTTGGTTTTTGTATCGCACCGCAAAATGTTTATCGTATATAGTAAAAAGTAGACAACTAATTGATATTTGCCGACTACTGGTCATAAACCGTAAATAGCGTTTATTACTTTCGGAATTTCTTTGAATTTATTTTTGCTCAATTAGTTTTGTTTATTCTATCATATATATTTATTTCCTATGCAAATTCTTAAAAGTTGGGTGAGAAAAAAACATTGTGGCAACCGTTATCAAAGCAAACGAGCAGAGGACGCAGAGAGAGAGAGAGTTTATTGAAATGTCCAATTTCCATATTTTCTTAATTAATAAATAAAATATCTGCAATAATTGTCACCCTTCATTATATTAAGGAAACATGATGTAATTAATACCTTATAATAGATCGATATTTGTAAACATTTCCTTAATTAGATAATGTCGTCGTTTTAAAATGATAATTTAAATGAGTATTAGTATTTAGAAAATAGATTTAACAAAGACTTAATAACATGGATTCATTATTTCATTTGAAAAATAAGGATGGTTTGATGTTTAATAGTTTTTTGTATGTACTTAATATAATTACAATCATCATTTAACAGGTGAACAGCTAGAATAAACATTAATTTTAAGATTGACCTTCTAGTATATAATATTTTACTTTGAAACATAAGGCATACCGTGCATTTCATCGTCTATTCTCAGTCAAATGGAATCAAAATAAAATATTTCAAATGATGGCAACCTTTGCTTGCGGCAGTAATTTTCCAGGCAACCATGTGTTTTTGTGATGAGAAAAAAATAAGCTTTGATTTGATAATTCATTAAAAAAACACATGAGTGCAAATATTACAACCGCAACCCTGGGCGTGCGGCAGACTGAGAACTGGCAACCATTGTTTTTCCAATTCCCTACAGATTTATGCAATGGGATCTCCACCTATATGATGTTGAATGTGAAAAAAATGCTTTCATATTACTTTTAAAAATGCTTTCATATTACAAGAAAGAAACTCAATATAACAACTAAATATTATTTTGATGGTTCCCCTATGACTACATTGGATACAATTAGGGACTTAGGTGTCATATTCGACAATGATTTAGGTGAAGAACTGAAGACTTAGGTGTCACATTCGACATTTGTACCGCACCTAGAAAATATCACTGCTAAAGCGAGCAGGACGCTGGGATTTGTACTGCAAAACTCAAAAAGAAAATTAAAAAATCGTACGAAGGCTTAATAGTAAGCGGAGTACGTCAGAGTTGTATGGAGACCCCATTACGCTTCTCACTATACCACCTCACCTTTTCGTATGAAAATTAAGATCACTTAAAATCTATACGGATAGGCTTGCGTCCTTTAAGTAGCTTGGAAAATAGGAGAAAATTTCTTGATTCGCTCTTATATAAAACTATCAACAGCATGTACGACAACCCATATCTAGTACAAAATTTCAATTTTAAAGTTCCTAGGTGTTCTCGCAAACAATCTAATCGTCTCGAAGTTCCTTGTCGGAGGTATATTTTTCGCAATAATTCCCCTATGTCTCTATTTTGCATAATTGTTAACGAAAAGAACGCCTTGGATCCTTTCGGTGATTCTTTGTTAAAGTATCGCCGAAACGCGACGCAATGTATTTAATATAGCATTCACTGATGTTTTTGTAATTTTTTTTTATTTAATTTAATTTTGTTAAACATTTAAATTTTTACATTATAATTATTTATTTATCACTCTGTAGTCACTTAATTGAATTTTTATAATCGATTCTATTTAATTTTTTTTTACATGTTTTGTTTATTTTGTTGTGTAAAATAATTGGATACATGGCTATATAGTCTATATTATTGTATGTGGTATTCACATTAAAAGGCATTTAGCTATAACAATTTATATTTAAGCAACTGTTACTGTATGATTTATTTAATGTAATTACCACTGGTGGATCTAAAAAAATAAATAAAATAAATAAATAAATAAATAAAATTGAAACAAGACAGAATGGAGTTTAAATGAAATCGCCACGATTTCGATTTTTAAATGTGCCATCTTAACTATGGAAAGTTGTATCTCCATTTTCTTCCTTACTCTTGAAAAATGCAACAAAATCGTACAACAGCCATTTCTCACGTAGACTTATTTAAACAAGCAAGCTTCAGTCATGCCATCGAATAAATACGAATGCCATCTGTTGTACCAACATTTTACTGTGGAATATCCTCATATATCTATATAAAAGCAATATAAGATGTTTTAAGTAGTAGTAGTAACATATCTCTGAGTATTTTTTCTCGTGAAATTAATAAAAATTCTACAAAATGGCGCTAACGTAGTGTGAGATCTTAAAAATGGCGAACGCTTTATTTGAGACCTTGTGCATTTTTATTTCGTTTGGTTTAATTTAATTAATTTTCGAGTTTATTTTGTATTTTTTTTTCACTTTCATGCTGCATGCCGCATATAGCAGGGAAGGATGGAATTTTAAGACACTCCGCTCCGATGAATTGTGGAGGTATTGCGTGTTAAGTGACGGAACTCAACACCGCGCTTTGCCTTGATACCATAGTAAAGAAGTGAAAATATTAAATATTTCATTTACTCGAGTGGGAATCGAGCCTACAACGCGCTGCGTTTACAGTCACACGCTTGTGTATTTAATTAATACCAGGCTCTCAAGATAATAATTACCCCAAGGAACCACCTAACCCCCCCCCCCCCCCCCCCCCCCCCCCCCCCCCCCCCCCCCCCCCCCCCCCCCCCCCCCCCCCCCCCCCCCCCCCCCCCCCCCCCCCCCCTCCCCCAAGGCACGGTCCGCCTTTTGATAAGTACGAATTTCAATTTTGTCCATAACCTAATTGGGATACAATAGAACTGCAGTGAAACGAAAAGAGGCTAATATTTAAATTCGAACCAAGCCACGTAAGAATTTCAGTCCCTTTAAAATTTGGCGGAAAGTAGGGATTTGGCGGAGTGTCGTGACACTAGGCTCACTCTGCCAATCTTGCTACATAAGGAATTCAGCGTGAAGCTGAAAAAAACTATCATATAAAATATTAAAATAGTGAATAATAAAATATCACTTCGTGATTAACTCTTCGTCAATATTACGAACTATTTTTTAATATCATGTAAAATTGAAATTTAAATTAGTTTAACGACACGCTATAAATTGCAGTCGTCTAATTGATATTCAAATATCATGACGTGTTGAGTGGCGGAACTAATGGATCGCTTTGCCTCGACATTATAGCGAAGTTTATTTTTCAACTTCACGCTGTTTCCCGCATATAACAGGGCAGGGGTAGGGCCAAGTTGGGCCACTCACTCTAATTGTAAAGTGAGGAGAATTTGATACATTAATGATTGATTATTTGAATAATTGATACATCACACCCATACCTAAATAAATAATCAAGATTCCACAACAGTTTAGACTTAGGATTATTATAAATCCTAAACAGCGTTTAACTTTACCGCCAATATCTACGATATATCGATTCCGCGAATGAGGCGTGTACGATGTTATCGCTTTGATAGGTTAATGTCTGTGTGCGTCTCTCTTAACAAATGGCGTTTTATTTTACGACGATAGTTTAATTTTTTTTTTGAAAAAATAACTTTATTTTTAGCGAAATCTCTTTCGTTTTAATTGTATTAGGCTTTTATAGAATTAAAACTGTGCTTTCATTTAAAGCGGTGAAGACAAAAACACCCTGTATATTGGATGATTGTGTCAGATTCGAACGGGAAATGAATAGCCATTTTAATACTAGATTTAATATTTGGGATGATATTTACATCTAGTCCAGAACATCTCCTACTACGCCTTCTCTCGCATCGTGTTATTGCGGCAATTTCAAATGTTTTTATACTTAGTATAGTACAGTACGGTCAACAAATCGTGGCCGCCCAATCCGCATCAACTCAGGTTTTTTGAACTTTTGCGCATTGTTCACTCGAAAAGAAAACAAATCAAAGTAAGAACAACTCTATAAACAAATCTGCTCAGACACCTAGAGCTAACTTCAGGGCTTAATGTTTGCTAGTTGATTGAAAATGGGATATGTGTGTAAATAAAAATAACTATTGTTAGAAATACGTTTATTACATAATGGTTTTTTTACTACAAAAACCTGTCTCCGGATACAAGAAAAAATATTATTTATTTTAATATATATAAAATATGAATACCGATCATGATAAATGGTTTTACATATGGATATTGATATTCATATTGACAAGGTCGCATTAGGCGACTTTCACACAACACAAACAAATAGCTCGTGCTTAGTTATGAGATGAGTAGTTCTAATTTTTTTTAAATAATAAACATTTACCATTCTTTTTTATTATCGAACCAATTTCAAAATTTATTATTTTATATGATAATGATAACATTGGAGGTTAATGAGAAAATTATTTAATAATGTTTCAAATTTTGTATGAAAGTCCCTTAGTACATTTTACTACAGACAACATCAAAATACATTTTATAAATATCTTTATTCATAAAATCGACTTACTAGCTAAAAGCATAATAATTTTAGGTTTTATAAAAAGAGGGTAGTTAATAAATCCATAATGTATAAAAGCATGACCTATGCTTGTGTCGTGTTCGCACGCACGAAAAAAGGCCTCTTCCAGAGGGTAGAAAACAAATTCCTGTGTATGGCATCCGGATACCCATGATACGTACGCAAAGTGGACCTACACAACGATTTTGAATTAGAATCGTTAAAGGAATTCTGCAAACGCCTAGTCAGGCGCTACTACGAGCGTGCAGATTCCCATTCCAACCCACTCATTGTCAAAACGTGTAAGTACACTCCTCATCCTCACCCGCTTCTTCGATGCCCTCGCAGCATCCTTCTAGATCCCGACGATCCAATTACAGCCCCAAACACGCCAGTCCTATCTCACGGCACGTCGACGGAGTCCTACGGTCGGAATCCTCCCTGATTAGCGTACGCAGGGCGTTTCCTGCGATCACCAACTCTTCACGAGCGTCTTTCAAAGCTCGTACTTTTTTTTCAGGGGCGAGCTACTCTCGTCGCTCCCCTCTCGGTGACGCTGTAAAGTAAAGACCATCCCAGGTGATTCCTGACACGGCATAGAGGCTAGACATATAAATATAATAATAATTTTATTGTAATACTAAACAGGTACCAAAGATAAATTAACAAAACGATTTTTTTTGTGCCAGAAAATTTCAATAACAAACATTTTAATACATGATACAAAAAATAATAATTTTGAGAATTCTACAATTTACACTAAAAATAAAAAATAGGCAAAATTTTTAATACAAGATTTTTAAATATAATCAAACTATCCTCGAATTAATATTATGAGATAAAATAATAGTTGAATATGTTCTTATACAAATATTAAATAGGTAACTATTGTAATAGTAAATAGTATTTTTATATAAGTTGTTGATATTATATTTGATTTATATATTAAAATTTTAAACGAAAAACATGCGACTGTGTTGTAACATTCGGTCCAATACACGAAGCCGTTGTGGCTTTTTCTCTAGATCGGCATTATTGTAGCGTTTCTCACTGAAAAAATATAAAATTACACTGTGAATCAAATCGTTGTGTTATTCAAAGAAATTTAAATATTTTTAATATTTTTTAAAGTGTTATTCCACACTTAGCAAAGAAAAATATTTTTTTTTTTTAGCTTCACGCTGTATCCCGCACACAGCAGGGTAGGCAGAGGGAACCTAGTGTTAAGTCACACCGTTCCCCACTTTCTGCCGAATTCTGAAGGCATTGCGTGTTGAGTGGCAGAGCTCAACGCCGCGCTTAACCTCGACCCCAGAGCGAAGAAATGGAAATATAAATTTAAGTGAATATTTCATCTCCTCGAGTGGGATCGAACCCACAACCAGTCGGTTTTACAGTCACACCTCGTGCCGCTGCGCCACGGCTGGCCTCTTTATATATAAAAATATTTATTAAGAAAACATAAAAAATTCCTGCTATGTTCAAATTTTTATACGTTTTCTTAATAAGAAATTTAAATTATTATAAAAACAAAAAACCAAACTGCATAAATTTAGAAAGAACAACAAGCCCAGTAATTCATTAAAATGGATTTATGATTTAATTGGTTGAAAAATAGGTAATGTGGTTGAAATGCTAATTCAGTAACTACAGAAATTTACGGTGCAATGTTCTACTAATTTCCACATTTTTTTTTTTGGAACATAAACCCACATTTGTTTTACATTTTTTTTTATAAAGCTTTAGAGCTTTATTACTCGTCCCTTCGACTGTGTGTCCAACGTTTTATTTATTCATTTGTTTTAGAATTATTTCTAAAATACTACAATTTCAAAATTAATTTTAACTACAAGACGATAATTCTTAGCAATTATCTTTGGGTAGCGGAAATTTGTAAAAAATCTCCCTACAGAGATGCTAATAACATAAATAAGTTGTAACAAGCGTATAAAATTTCGACGTAACTCGATGAGAACGTATGGCTTAGTGGTCAGAGCGCCTGGTCGGTTTTCAGGAGGCGCGGGTTCGAGCCCCGCTACGTTCAAATTTTTATACGTTTTCTAAATAAGTATTATTCTAAATAAGTATGAGTTACGGGTATCTGGTAGAAATGTAGCTGTTGTAAGTAATCCATGACAAAAAAATGTCTGAGGACTTCTGGTTTAGAATATAAAACTAAAAAGGTGTTAGGAGGTAACTTTTGAGCATGGCAACCTCTAAGACATTAATTGCATGGATTGGGAGAAATGGTCCGATCGGTTGCAGAGTTCCACGGGGGTCAGCCACAGCATGTACCTGGTGAGCGAGCGCGCGCGCAGGCAGGCGAGGTGCGCGTAGTAGGTGGGCGCGGGGTAGGACACGGAGCGCATGCAGCGCGCGTAGAGGTGGCACAGGTAGTAGGCCAGCTGCTCCACCTCGTCCGACGGGATGTTGCCGTCGTTGCACACCACGTGGTAGCGCGTGGGCCGCGCCGTGCCCTTGATCGCCTGGTGCGACACCTGCCGAGTGCATATATTACTTAGTACGATTTGGATGTTACGCAAACTCGCAGCCATTGTTAGAATGTGGAAAAAAATAGACATAGTCAAGCGTATCAGGTTAGGCTAAGATTCTATGCATGATGATAAACTATATATATCATAAAATCTTAGACGTGTTATCTCATAATCAAACGATTATTTGAAGGGACTTGCCTAATCTGAATATTTTTTTATTTATTTTTAAATTATTGAACGTAATCAATTGAAAAGCTCAAGATATAGCATGTAAATAAAAGAGTGTATGTTTTAAATAGATTACTTGTAGTTATAAGAAAATAATTATAGTATTGTTATTGGGTGATACAGATCACTCATTCCAATTACGTAGAATCTCTTTCCAAATAATTTAGAAACATATAGACGATATCTTGTTTTTTAACGTTAACCGCTACCGATTTCTAACAGTATATACAGGGTGGAAGTGTGAGCGCTTCTTTTACGGGAACAACATATAGGGTAAAATATTTTAAACCCATACGTAAAAAACAAATAATCAAGATACATCAACATCATGATCATCAGCTGTTACGGCAACATTAATCTGCCGCGCTTTAGTAAACCCGAAATCCCCGTTTGGGTTGTTTGATATACTTATTTTTATGTATCTTTTATACATTATTTTACTAAAAAATTGCATTCTGCACCCCTATATAAACTACAAGTGTGGCAAATGTCATACTCCTCTGTCTGCACAATTTTTGTAAAAAGCTTTCGCTTCACGTATCAACATATAGTTATTATACATGGTGCTCGAAGTAAAAATCAATCTACTGAGAATAATAAATAAAAAAAATATGTAAAACAATTTAAAATTTTCATTTCTGTAAAATGATTAATTTTTATTTATAAAATATTCTATAATTTACCAAATAAAAGTCCAATTCACGAACATGCACGATGTCTGTGTCTACAACAGTTCCAGGGTCTACATTTTGTGGATTATTTTCACCCAAGAAGAACCTAAAACAAACAAGAAGAACCTAAAATAAAAATATAACAAATTCTCAATTACTGAATTATTTAAGTTAGTTAGTTGACTATCTAAATCTAATACACTTTAAAAAAACAAAGAGCCAAATAAGATTGTTACATTTAAAATTGTTCTTAACAAAGGTAATAATGATGTTCAACATCTTTAATAATTTCATTTTTAATAATTTCTTTCAAATTTGACAATAATTATAGGTTTAAATTCCTACTTAAATTAAAATTAATTTCTTCCATCTGCCAAGAATAATGAGAATTGATAACTTACCGCGTATGATGACGTTTTTGTACAAGTAAAAATAATATTTCTGGCCTAAAGTTCTGCTCCAGACGACTGTAGGCTCGTTGAACTGCTACCAATTCACTATTCATCACCTACAGTAAAAATAATATATTAAGATATATTAATGTATAATATTAACTAATACAAGCAACGTCCACCACGCCTTTCCGCGCATATAGCAGGGTGGGCAAAGGCAATCTAATATTAAGACATTGCGCATTTCAACGCCACTCTTTGTTTTTTTCCCCGAACGAGAAAATAATAATAATTATTGTCTATTCAACAATCACCACTTGTTCCGAAGCCTACGTTTTTGACTACTTTCTTCTTCAGAGTGACGTTAAAGCCTACACTAGATCACAATGTTGGGCCTGACGGCCAAACTAGTAAGCTTTTGCCAGGAATGTTCTTACAGTTAATTACCCTGCCCGTATGACACTGTCTGGTCAATAAGTAATCAATTTGAGTTGAGTTAGGCCTACTCTTATACGTGATAAGCTGCTAAGGATTCTTTTGTAGGAATGTCTTCACAGCCAGATCGAAAACCTACATTACCTGAGCAAATTGTCCTTCAGATACACCATCACGGAAAACATATATCTTCCTTGGTAGGCAATTCCTATGTTTCTTGTATACTTTCAAGTGATCAAACATCATGTCTTCAAACTCCACAATGATTTCATGCTGGAAAGGTTAATAATAAAAGAAATGTTTACTAGAGGTTACAATTTTTTAAAAAAGTACATTTTATAATATATCTTTCTATCTTTTATAGTATTAGTAAGTCGCAGTCGCATATAGCAGCCACAATAACATCTATATATTAATATAATACGTGAAGTAAAAATATTGGACCCCTTTTACGAAAATTGTGCCGACGATGAAGTATGAAATAGGCACACTTATAGTTTATATGTAGCAGAAATACAGAACGCTAATATTTTTCAGAAATATTGCTTATAAAGTACATTAAATCAATATATAAAACATCACATACACTACCACGCATTTAACAATATTTGCACATACACGTTACTATGGCAACGGCAACGCCTAATATACGTGTAAATTGGTTCTCTAGTAGTATAGTAAAATAAAAAATTTTAAATTAGAGGTTTCTACTTTGTTGGTTGTTTAACGTTTGCGACTTTAACGTTAACTATAAACATTATTAAAGGAAAAAATTAAATTTATAGTATTTCATAAAGAATATAATATTATACCTTAGGAGTTTGTATACTGAGTTCAATGTTATACTTGAAGCATTCAGGATCATACGAAGCTGTTACTGCAGCAATACTTGGGATGTTGCTCTATAATAAATCAATGTATATTTTTTAATATTTTTAAGTTTATATTTATTTCACTACAAAGGTTTTTTTAGGTAATTATACTAAATCAATTTTCATATATCTCTTACGACGCACAGTGAGACCAAATGTGAAATGACGTATGTATGAATAATTCATAAATCCGTAACTCACGAAAACGTCTCCACAGTAGCTTTTTTTATGCTGATGAGTTTCTTTATTCTCCTTTGTTTTGTTCAGACCACTTTATGAAAGTTAAATTGTACAAAATATGAAGTATCATGTCCATCTTATCCAAGCATATAATGTAGACAGCCCATATATGAAAGAGTTTTCGTTGACCTCCCTTGCCATTGCTTTTGTAAGATCATTCATCAGCCTTGGTATTGCCCCACACACACAGTCTCGAAGACGTGGACGTCCTACTATGTTAAATTTATATGTTTGTAAATATTTTTCGTTCATTTATTTACCTGATCGGGTGAAGGATGCGTGACGTCAGCGCCAACCACCATGACACTTCCGTCTCTGATACATTGCGGAATGCTACGAGCTTCTAATGCTTGGTTAACTCCCATTAGCTTGGAATTTACCTAAAGGATAATAAGTCTAAGTACTACTTGTTTTTAGCTTCACATTTATAACAGAACTTAGTGTCAAGTCGCTACGTTCTCCGCATTCCATTTATTGAGTGTTGAATAGCAGAATTTAACTCCACATTTTGTCGTAACAGAGCAAGAAAATGAGAATAAATAATGCCTCCCAAATTGATCGAACCCGCGAACATCGCATTTAGAGTTAAACGCTGCCATGTTTTGACACGATGACCTCAAGACGGACGGATTCTCGTCGATTTAAATATTATTTGTGTTAATTATTATATTTACATAAAGTATTTTTATATCTAAATTAATTAAAAGGAGAATATTTTATTAATTGTCACTCATTCGGTCATTTTCATTCATTTCATTCCTTCATTCAGAATAAATAGATAATCCATGCTTAATTAAAATTGTTAATTTATATTTAAATAAATATAAGACTACAGTTGACAAACACTTATACCTTAAGCAAAATATTCCTAATTGTTTGATCATTTATACGGTTTATAACAGTGCTATCTTTGATACATTGCGTTAAAATACCCACGTCAAGTTCGGCGATACGCTTCACCTGCGAAAAAAAAACATTGTAAATAATCAACATAAAATATATTATTAGATTTTTGTTTAACCTTCACGCTGTATTCCGCACATTGCACAGTAGATTGCAGAGGGAACCTGGTGTTAAGACACTCCCTTCCCATTAAAACACTTTCTTTCCCCACATTCCCATTGTGTTATTGAGAGACGGGACTCGACGCCGTGCTTAGCTTCGTTACAGAGCGAGGAAATGTAAATATTAAATATTTCATTCCCCCGAGTAGGAGTCGAATACCCAGCCGCGTTTAGAGTCGCACGATTGTGCCTCTGCACCACGATGGTCTCTTCGATATAAGAGAATAATGTTAATATTAGTTAAACCAACTGAAACCATATAAAAAAAAACAATAAGTTCTTCGATTTTTGTAATTGGCTTATATTAAACTAGTCCAGCCTATTTATGTTAAAAATTGTACGTACAAAAAAATATTATATTATCATCATAGCAAATTATGTTTAAAAATATTATGTGATTAATAAAGTCATTATCTTCCTAATTTCACCATAATTCTTAATACATCTTATATAATAAACCTTTGCAATAAGTACTGTCTAATGTTATTTACATATAAAACTCTTACACAGGCTTAGAATGTAATACAAATAACATGAAAAAATAATAAAACATTATTTTACTCTGTCATAAGCATCCTTCAGCCGTACGGGAACAATGACAAATAATAAATTAAGGTTCTTATCGTTTGCCGTCAAAAAAATTTTCTGTAGATCCATCATTTTCCCATAAAAGTTGATCAATTTTGGCTGAGCTACTTGCATGCCCATTGAGGCTGCGACCCGCATCATCTGCAATAACAAAATAAACATATAATTATTACTTATAAATTATATATTAAGCATTTAAGTCTGCAGCTAACGTGTACTAAAGTTGTGGGCTCGTTTCTCACTGAGAAATAATATTTTTAAAAAGGTAGGAGGAAGATTTTTTAAAGGGATTTTATACCCAAAGGTTAAGACCGGGATCCCATTATCCCCATCTCCAGACCCATCTGTCTGTCCTTCCGTGCGCCTGTCACAGTCATGTATGTCATAAACCGTCATAGTTAGGAAAGTTGAGATTTTCACAGATAGTTTATCTCTGTTGCCGCTATAACAACAAATACTAAAAATATAGAATAAGATATATATTCAAGGGGGCTCCTAAGCATCAAAAGTGATTTTTAACCATTAGTTCGCGAGTTCAATCTTTGTTGGAACTTTTTTTATACGTATTAAATATGTAACATACCATATCTATAACGTTCTGACAGTCACAGCGGCGTGTATCGATGTCCACACCTATGAGGCCCCACGCGGTCAACGCGCTAGCTTTTAAGAAACGATTGGCTTGCCACACACCTCTCCTGTTAATAAAAATTAAATATCATTAGTTACTTTTTTTTTATCTCCAGCAGTATTCAAGTCCCTATTTCTGTATAAAAAGACTAGCGGCCCACTCGCGGCTTCGCCGCATACTACCTATAATTCTTTTATTATGCTGCATTTGCCATAAAATTAATTGATTATATAAGTTATACATTCAATCATTTTGAGAAAGTGCAAGCACTACGTGGTTGCTTGCGAAGGCGAAATAGGCGGCAAGGGCGCCCCCCGCTGAACTCTAACCTATGCTTGTGGCCGTAAGCAGAGCTTTGAATTATTTCAATTTTACATTTTCTCGGAACGTATACGTCTAAATTACCTGATACAAAAGCCGAAGTTTATCTTCATAAAATTTCCTTGATGATAGAATAACTTTCGCCGTAAATTTCAATATCTTTGTCGAATACCTTGCAGTTTTCAATTATTTTTTGTTACAAAACGCCTTATTGTGATTTATTTATAAGAGATAGTGTTGCGGAGTTTATTTTACAACTAATGAAATTTAATGTTTTTGTAGTATAATGTACTTACATATTTAACTATTTCTGCAGCGCACTTGGTTAAAGTAATACGATGGCGTTCCTAACTATTGTTATTTCATTATTTAAGGATAAATAAGATTTAAACCGTAATGTTATACAGCCTATAGTAGTTTTGAGGAATGTAGCATTCGTACAAAACAAAAAAATCCGAGCAGTAGTTCCAGAGATCTTAGCGTTTAAACAAATAAACAAACAAACTTTTCCGCTTTATTATATTAAGTATAGATATATTATGATCTTTATTATAATGACTTTTTAATATAGTAAATATGTAATATAATAAAATGAAATTGGTAATGCTATTAACGCAAAGTAGGACGTCGTCTATCAATTAACGTAACGGTTGTTAGTTCGATCTGCACCTAGGAATGAATTATTAACATTTACCCGTTCTGAGAAAACAAAGCGCGGCGTTGAGTTTCATCCCTCTTCAAGTTATGTCTCACGGAAAGCAAGCAAAGGAGTCTTGAAGTTCTTTGACTTGAGTCTAATTTATTTATATATAAAAAAAATGCTTTAGATATTTACCTGGGGTCGACAGTTCTACCGGCCCCGATGTCAAGTTTAGGTGCAGGTAGCACCTTTGCGTCCACCTGCAGAAATTGATTGCTGACCTCCATCCTAAAGTGTTTGAAGCATTGATTCGCCGAGTAGTTCATCTATTTATAAAAAAATATAATAACAAAATAGTGAAATGAAACTAGAAAGTATCTTATTGTTATCAGATCTGAACATGAACTAAACTGAACAAATTTGAGCAAATAAAACGGCAAGAAAACTTCTTTACAAAAAAAAAATTGTAAAAATTTAACTATTAGGACCTTGAATAAGTTCTTGTTTTTTGAAAGATGGTGTTGCGGCATTCTGTGCATGGAATTTCGTACGGTAACGAATCACCAAAGTAGTACTATATGTAACCTCAAATTATAGTAGAATAGTGTTTACTACAGTGTCAACTACATATTTATTTCTGTCTCTTATACACATCTAGAAGTAAACTGTGAAAACGTTTTATGCGGGGAATTTTATTGCACTGCTTTATTCAGAAAAAATCTGCAGCAGAAGCACACAGAATTCTCGTTGAGACAATGCTTTGTCGAATACAACGTGCAGAGACTGGTTTAGGCGCTTCAAAAGTAATGATTTTGACCTTGAAGACAAAGAGCGTTCTGGAGCACCGACAAAATTTGAAGACAGAATTGGAGGCATTGCTTGAAGAAGATCCATGTCAGACGTTAGTAGAGCTCGGGAAAACGTTACAAGTAGATGCGTCAACAGTTTCAAAACGTTTAAAAGCGTTAGGAATGATCCAAAAGCAAGGGCATTGGGTGCCGTATGAGTTGAAGCCGAGAGACGTAGAACGACGTTTTCTCATGTGTGAATTGTTGCTTCAACGGCAAAAGAGAAAAGGTTTTCTGCACCGTATCGTCACTGGGGATGAAAAGTGGATTCACTACGACAATCCAAAGCGAAAAAAATCGTGGGGCATGCCGGGTCACGCATCAACATCGTCGCCAAAACCAAATATCCATGGTTCTAAGCTTCTTCTCTGCATTTGGTGGGATCAGCAGGGCGTAATTTATTATGAGCTGCTTAAACCTAATGAAACTATCACGGGAGCTCGCTATCGACTTCAGTTGATGCGTTTGAGTCGCGCTCTGAAAGAAAAGCGGCCACTATACGAGCAGAGACACGACAAAGTGATTTTATTACATGATAATGCTCGGCCACATGTGGCAAAACCAGTCAAAACTTACCTGGAAACACTTCAATGGGAAGTTCTACCCCACCCGCCGTATTCACCGGACATAGCCCCCTCCGATTACCACTTGTTTCGGTCGATGGCGCACGGTTTAAGCGAGCAGCGCTTCCATTCTTTTGAAGAAGCCGAAAAATGGCTTGATTCCTGGATTGCCTCGAAAGATGAGTCGTTTTTCCGACGGGGGATTCAATTGCTACCAGAGAGATGGGAGAAAGTGGTCTCTAATGATGGATAATACTTTGAGTAATGTCATTGTAAGCATTATATTTTAAATTATTTTTTTAAGAACTTATTCAAGGTCCTAATAGCAAAATTTAATAGCATTTGATTAGCAAACAATGTGTGTAAATGAGAGCGATAAACTCCAACCGCCATTATAAATGCAATGATTGCCTCACAGGTGCCGTATTTTATGTGAAATATTAAATATGCCTTTTCTGGGAACCCTCTAAGCCCGCACCCAATTAACAAGTTATTATTGAAGGCACTTGCTAACAACAAACATACTCTATAAAGACGTAAATCTAAAATATATTAAACATAAGAATATATTGTATTTTACTCGATTGTTATATGTAAGCTTACATTGAAAATGACTTCTCTTATCTTGGCCATACGGTCGTTGGGCGGAGTGGCCGCCTGTCGCACCATCGTGCGCAGTTGTGCTTCATTAAGCTGCTTATTCAGAGCCTGTTAAAATGTATAAAAGTTTTATTTATTTTTTTACACCACGGCGTATCTCGCATATACTAATATAGGCGGATAAAAGATGTATGCTTTGTATGTCTCTATGAGCATCTGATTGAGTAGCGTAACTCAAAGCCGCTTTTTGTCTCGTTATCAGAGCGAGGTTATGATAATAATTAATTTCCACTCAATTATTATTTACTTTATAATAATTAGATATTATTATTAAATAGTAGTTAAATAATATTGAATTTTTTTATTATATTTATCGACGACACAATAATACGTTCTTTGGCATCATTTAAAAAAATATAATGAACATAATAGTTAAACAGATCATACAGATATGAATCCAAGTTAATTTTCTGTTATATTCCATAGTCTACTCTGAATAAACGTGAGGTTTAAAATAACACTTTACTACCTATTTCTTTGATGTGCTTGTCCTTTTGAATCACTTTGTCTCACAATGAGAATTGCATCTAAGCGGGCCTCCTTGACCGTAATCTTTTTTACCGTTTTATATGCAATCGGAAGGTGGACAGAACGGACGTAGTGTTAAGACCATCCGTATTCCTCTCCCTCGTATTGTAAATAATGAAAATAATGATATTCTCCGACTGATGATCGAAACCACAGCTGTTTTTTTTAATATTTTGTTCTTTCTTCACATTTTGTGAATACTATGTTAAAATTAAGATGATAAATAAATTCTTATTAGTGTATAAATAAAGCTTTCCCACATACCTGTCCATAAGAGACCTCCAGCAATTCCATTGGATAATAAATCTTTTTATCTCTCGGTCCCACCCAGATGCAATTCAAATTAGGATAACGCAATCTAAAATTATTTAAAAATAGTTAAACATAAAATAGCCAACATTTTAATAAAAATGTAACATATTTTGTACATTTTAATAATTGTAAAATAAAAATATACAATATATTTTATCAATTTGTAGAAAATTTAAATTTTTACGCTTTATTCCGCATATAGCACCTTGGGCAGAGAGAACCAAGTGTCAAGAGACACTTTCGGCTCGCTTTTCACTTTTTACCAGAATGAGAGACATTGTCTGTTTAGACTTAACGCCGCGATTAATCTCGTCACGATCCAGAGAAAAGGAGAAATGAAATTGAGATAATTTAAATATATTATTTATAAATCAGCTTCACGCTGTATCCCGCACACAGCAGGGTAGACAGAGGGAACCTAGTGTTAAGACACTCCGTTCCCCACTTTCTGCCGAATTCTGGAGGCATTGCGTGTTGAGTGGCAGAACTCAACGCCGCGCTTAACCTCGACACCAGAACGAAGAAATGGAAATATAAATTTAAGTAAATATTTCATCTCCTCGAGTGGGGATCGAACCCACAACCAGTCGGTTTTACAGTCACACCTAGTGCCGCTGCGCCACGACTGGCCTCGTCTGGACTGACGGATTTGATTTGATTTTTTTTTATTATTTATAATAACTGTAATCAAAAAGCGACACAATGAGAATGACGTTGAGCCTGTAAACATTTTTTTTTTATTCAGAGAAAAAATTAAAAACAAGTGTTTTGATTCTCTGCGGAATATATGCGGTAGATTTAAAAAAAGGTATACAATTTATATACAATACCTGCATTTTTTATCCACTTCAAAGTATTTCTCGACAGTCACGGTCTTCGTTTTGCCGTCGGATTCCGTCATTGGGAATGTCAGGCGGTTGGGCGGGTCCACTAACGAATTGCATATATACTCGCGTTTCTTACCGCCTCCTCCTATATTCGCTTTCACCTGTTAATATATTTTAATTATTAGTAAACAAAAATTATAATTTAACGTCTTGAGATGACTCTGATGTGGTTTGGAATGTCAAGTTTTTAAGTCAAAATAATGTTACATTCATTTTACATTAATTGAAGCAATGATATATAAATAAAAATGGTAAAGCCTAATAAAAAAAATAATAAAAATTGAAGTACCCTTAATCCTTTAAGAAATTGAACGAAATAATCGGCACCCTTTTGTCTATCTAATGGCTGCCTCGGGTCGAGTTGGAAATCTCTTACTAGGGCATCTATCAGTGACTGTTGCCTCGGAAAACCTTTGTGTGCCACTGTAAAAATATTATCTTAATACAGAACAAATACGAAATAACTATTTCAACACATCATAAGATATTCATCGTCAGCTTAGAGTGTTAACCTGCAAACAGCCTATTAAGTAAATTATCAGTTTCACGCTAGATCCTGCATATAGGGAGTAGGCAGAGGAAACCTAGTGTTAAGACTCTCCGTTCCCCATTTTCCGCCGAATTCTGGAGGCATGGCGTGTTGAGTGGCTGCACTCGACGCCGCACTTTGCCACCAGAGCAAAGAAATAAAAATATTAAAAATTGCATTGCCTCGAGTGGCGATCGAGGCGTTTACAGTCACGCTTGTGCGCCACGACTGGCCTCGATTGACATTATTAGTTACGCAGGCACATGTGTTTTACCGTCGATGTTGATGAAAGCTCTTGACGTGAAAATGGCGGACTGGAAAAGTCCCGTCCACATTTCTAAGCCATAGCCCAAATCAATTGGGTTCCTTGGCTGCTTGAAATATTGCCGACCAGCCTGAAAAACGACACAATATTACATGTAGGAAATATATAGCTATTACACACTCAAATAACTTATATATATGTATAAAAGACAGTTCGATTCCCACTCGGGGTAGGAAAATATTTAATATATTTATTTCCTCGCTCTGGTAACGAGGTTCGAAAGTGAAGAGAGAAATTCAATGCTGCGCTTAAGGAGGATATGTTAAAAAATATTGCGTCGAACGGGAATCGAACCCATAACCTTCGCGTATTTTCAAATTTTACTTACTTTCACATAATTTTGCAAAGTTCCTTGCTGCAATATTACGTCAATACATTGAATGGCTTCCATTGGGGGAGAGAGTGATGTGCCACCATTTCTCATATGGCTGAAAATGTTATTAAAGTTACTATCACATTATTTGAAGCTGTCGATGGTTGTGGGTTCGATCCCCATGGGGCAGTGACTATATTTTTTTTTATTTTCAAGCTCTGGTATTTGGCAATGTACCGTAAAACTAGGCGCAAAATGGAGAGTGAAATGTCTTAATACTAGGTTTGCCTTTGCTTGCTCTGTACTTACTACTAATGTACTTATGTACTAATGTTACAACACCTTTCTGTATAACATACGTCGTGTGGAAAATTTTACTTCTAAGAAGACCTGCCCATCGTCGAATTTTATTATTTTGATTTTTATTACAATCTTGATGTGATTTAGCATCAATGTCTCCAGCCATATTTCCACATCAGAGACTTGAAATTATTTATTAGTGATTCAACATCGATAAAAGTCGATTTAAAATATGTCATGGTTGTGAGATTAAAAATTATTAAAAGTGATAAAAAATAAAAAAAACCCGTCTTTTTCGACCACTTCAAGAAGACTACATACAATAAAATCTTTGTCACAGAATTTAAATTATCTTTTGGGTATCCAAAAAATGAAACCTGTGCAACTTGTGATGCTGGGGACTCAAATGAACAGTATAAAGCCAATTACTATGCAGCTGTAGAAGCAAAGTAAATCAAAGTGATGTACATTGACTTTACATTACAGTAGATCTACAGCAAACAATGCTTTTGCATAAATTGACTACATCCAAGGCATTCTATCTACGCCAAGTCTGGTTTTATAACTTAGGTATTAATGTTATAGATGGAACATCCAAAAAAAAGCTGTATGTTTTACATGGACTGAAGATATAACGGACCGTGAAATTTTTGAAGTCGCAAGTGCTCTCTTGAGGTTTGTGGAGGTAGATCCAAGTTAAAGATCATTTGATAATTTGGTCAGATTCATGTGCCGAACTGAACAAAAATTTGAATTTAGTATGTCTTTACTAATACTTAATCTTAAAAGGATATTTTAAAGTCATAGACCACAAATTTCCCGAAGTGGGACATTAGTATTTGGATTCGGACCCAGATTTTGGGAGGATCGAAAAAGTGCTCCGGATAAATGATACACCTGAACAATATCAAAGCAATACAAGCAAAGCTCCACGGAAGAATATATTATAGTTATTGATATGACGGAACATTCCAGAAAAATAAACGATTTGCAAGAAAATTTAAATTTTGTTAACAGGAAAAAAGTAATGGAAAAAATAGTTTTAGAGATGGCGTGAAATGGACCAGTATTGATGAGTACGGTTCATATTTATAAAAAGAATTATACAACGAAATCACACAGTTTCAGAAGGTTGACATTTTATAAAAAAGGTTCCAAGTTAATCCAAATTTTGAGGTGGCACGTGTGGATGGAAAATACAGTACTGTCTAATTTGAAAAAAAAAACTAATATTAAGGACCAATGAAAATTTGTCAAACCAGAATATCGGTATTATTATCACTCCGTTCTATGAGAAGAATAATCATTATTTATTTTTTCTAAGTTCCCCTTCAGACCAAATTTTCTCAAATTAATTAAAATTTTCTTTGCTGAAGAAGCTATGTTCAGTTTTTTTTTAATAAAGTACTATAATACATTTGTATTCTTTACTTTCTCCCCTATTTTTAAAATATTAAACGATTGGCACCCCCATACATATAATATTTATTGGATAACAACACTTTAAGCGTTCTGAAATGTCCTAAAATGTTTATGCGCTGCTTTGATGGACTCAATTTTCTCGAAATTAAAATGTTGCGACATATCACCTTCATCCACTAATGTTTTTAATTGTAATTCCAAATCCTACTACAAGTTATATTTACAATACATATACATATAAATACAGGTAAACTATCAGTTAAGACAAAACTTAGTTACTTTTTGCACTAGAGTCACATATTATTAGGTATTACATTAATAATTTAACATTAACTTTACTAAATGTGAAATGAATATCAATAACTGAAATATTAAAAAAAATACTTAATATTACTACTAACTTACCTTATTATGGTTCCCAGGTCTACAATACCAGTAAATTTTATAGTGATTTCAAAGTTCATCTTTCCACCATTGTCATCAATAACTTCCACCTTGATTTAATCATTAGTAACTTTATTATTTAGTAAGAATAAAAAATATGTCTATGATGTCATATGATCTTATAAGCAAAGTATCAACTGATTAATGCAATCTTTCTGCCTTGGTTATTAGTTATCACCGATTTCAGTGCGTTCGTTTACAAAACCAACTGACATGTAATGTAGAGCAGCGGTTCCGATTAAAATCGAGCGAAATTTGGAGATGTAAAATTAAAATATATATTTATAGACTCATTTCAAGCCAGTCATGGCGCAGGAACACGAGGGTATGACTGTAAGCGCGACAGGTTGTGGGTACGATTCCCACACGCGGAAATGAAATATTTAAAATGTTCATTTTCTTTGCTCGGGTGTCGAGGCAAAGCACGGCGTAGAGTTCCGCAACTCACGCCACACGCAATACCTCTAGAATTCAGAGGAAAGTTGATAGCGGAGTGTCTTAACAGCAGGCTCCCTTTGCCTAATCTACTACTACATGCTAGGTACAGCTTGAAGCTGAAGAATAGACCTCATTGATTGAATAAAAATGTTGTAATTTTATTAGTTTTTTACAACCTTAATTTTTTACAATCATTTTGAGACACTTTAAAAATAGGCCCCTATTGATTTACGCTTTATTCGTGATTTTGAACTAATACATTTGTACAACAGTAAATATTAAATTTAATTATAATTCACAACTAACGACTACTTCAAATATCAAGAAGTTGCACTTACAGTTGTGACAAATCGTTCATCAGAACCTCCCCAAAGTGGTTCAATGGAGTAGCAATTTTTCCGTTGATCGAAAGCTACTATATTCATACGAAAATGTCTTTCCTTTACAATCGCGAACGATTTTGGTGCTAATTTTTTCGGACGATCTGGTTTTATTAAGACGTCATAGCGATGCTAAAATAAAAAATAATAAAAAGTTAAAATTATCTTAGTATTATATAGCTTAGATTTTAGGCATAATATTGCTCATGATTCTTGAATTTAAATAATCTAATATATTTTGTTAATAACATCAATTAACGTAAATTATAAGGATTATTTAAGATTACGCATACACATGTCATGTGGAATAGGATGGAAAACGAATATATGTATGTGAAACATATATAATATACTTACATATATACGTATATATATACTTACTATTTTTAAAGGTTGTATTTTCATTTCTAAGTAATTAGTTAACACTTTCAATTGACGTGACTGTGAATGAACCATTCTGCCAGGTCTTCTGTCGGGTATTTTAAAACGGCATACTATGTCTGTAGTTTGACGAGCCCCAGAACCTTTACTAGAGCCCTGTTGAGCAGAAGATGTCGAAGGAATTTGGGTGGATTGCTGCGGCGCCGGGACGGGGAATGATGGAGTTGGCATAGTTTGTGGATCATCAAACTTCCTCCGGCCTCGCCCTTGCCCTTGGCCTCGACCTCGACCTCGACCTGCTGATGGACCAGCAGATTGGGCACCCCATTGTGCTTCTGGAGGAGCCGATGTAGCAACAGGTTGGGCAATTGGTGTTGCAACTGGTTGGGCAACTGGTGTTGCAACTGGTTGAGCAACTGGTGTTGCAACTGGTTGGGCACCTGGTGTAATTTGTTGGGGAAACTGTTGGGGAGCGGGTTGGGGAGCCACTTGCAAAGCCGATTGTGATCCAGACGGTCCCGCTGATCCTAATGTTTGAGTAAGTTCTGGTTTTTGTTCTGTTTCTGTACTTTCTTTCTTCTTCTTGCGTGGTCTTTTCTTCTTCCCACTGCCCAATCCAAGTCCAAATTCCTCTTCTGGTTCTTCTTGTGTAGCTGGTCCTGCAGATTGAGCCGATTTGGAAGGATCTTCTTTCTTTTCAGATACTGAAGGTTCACTTTCAGTCATAGATAGAGAACTAACATCTGGCTCTACCTTCTCCTTGTCACTTTTACTTTTCTTCTTTCCACCTAAAAAAATATGTTATATATATAGATATATATAATTATTTACTTACATACAATATGACAGAAAAAAATCTAATAAAACATGTACAAGGAAGCCTTGCTCAGAACTACACATACTTATAAGAGATTTAGGTACAAAAGATGAATAATATATTAAATGTCATAACAGTTAGATTGATTGCCAGCCATGGTGCAGAAGCACAAGCAAGTGACTGTAAATGCGGCAGGTTGTGGATTGGATTCCTACTCAAGGAAATGATATATTTAATATTTTCATTGCTTCACTTTAGTGATAAGACAAAACATGGCTTTGTGTTTTACCACTCAACATGCATTACCAAAATTCGGCGAAAACAGAAAGTAATTGCATATTACACAAAAACTACTGAAATCATTTTAGATAGTAGTTATATTATTTACTTTAACCATTTACATAAGTTAGCTCTTTTATTTCCAAAATATTTATGTTTTTATAGAATAATAGTGTAAAATTTTCATATAAGTAGTCTCTACAAACACTGTAAATATATATAAAAACATGAATGCAGTGCAGTGTATTAAATAAATAATTGTGTAGTTCAAGCAAACAAAGCCACAAGCAGATTGCTAGTACATACATACGATATTTAGAATTGTAAACTTAGAAACAGAGAATTATCTGACCAAATATATGCTGATATACAAAGTGGCTATTATATTTAACATTAATTATATAAGAAACATAAGAAACTTTATCAAAGCTGTAGTAAAAATAACCTACATGGTGATATTAGGAAAGAAACACTTTATGAATGACAGAGCTTACTGTAAGCTGAAAATCCTAAAATGCTAGTAAACTCGTTAACTTTTAATAAAAAGAAATTTATTAATCATAAAATTATTTTTGAAAGATAAAATAAATGATATGGAATGAATGGTAATCAATAAATAACTTAATGTTTCACCACATCATACATATATGAAATTAAATATAAAAACAACATTTTTATATTTTGGCATTAACGAATTTTGAATGATAGGAATAATCTTTATCTAAACATATTATTTGAGTAACTATAAGACAACTTATTAATTAATTGAAATATATTATCTTACCTCTCCCCATACTTATGTAGATTGTACTATGTCTGAAATATAAATAAAATTGGTATTTATCTGTCTTTATAAGAATATACAACTAAAGATTATAAATATTCTAAAATTCTGTGTCTAGTGTATGAAATACGTCATATATTTAAATTTTATTGTTTGCTATAATTTATGAAAGGTAATATTATATATATAATTGAGATACGCCATTTAAGGGGCCAAATGTAAGTTAAAAATAATTCTCTTAAATCTTTGAAAATACTGTAAATCCAATAAACCAGTGAAACTAAGTTATTGCAAAATAATTACTTAAGATTTCATAATAGAATTAAACTATTATCTATCTTTTACACTATAATTAATATAAAAACAGACAATGATCGCTTGGTTGTTAAATTTCCATTTTTATAATATATATCTCAGTGTAACAAAACTAAACAAATACTCACCGCTTTCACAAATTTCAATGATTGCTAATAACTAAAAATAAGTAAGTAATAATCACAGAACACATATACCCAAAGGGAAGAATGTTCACTTCATACAACCACAGAACACATATACCCAAAGTGCATACAACAAAATGGGGGACAAAACGACACTGCTGCCATCTCTTGTGTGACCGCCAAAAACAATATTTAAAATTTACCGCCTCAGATATGGGCGGGAAATTCAAAATTTGGCTAATATTTGGATAATAAATCGATTTTTATTCAAAGCCAGAATGATTCACTCTTTTAAAATCAATTGGAAATATCATTATTTAATTTAAACAAAAACACTTCCAAATGATTTGAAGGAGTAAATCATTTCTGGTATAATAATAATACAAGATAAATGCAGAAATAAAACGAATAAACACTTTATACTTTTTTATTGCTTATAGACATTTGTTATAATTATATCTATACAAATAGTATTCTTGCAAATCAAATAAAATAGTGGTAAAGACTATATTATTGCAACATGACAAACTTGCCCTTTTATGTTAGAAACAATAATTAACATTTATATAATTTATATTATTATATTTCCATTTCTTCGCTCTGGTGTCGAGGTTAAGCGCGGCGTTGAGTTCTGCCACTCAACACGCAATGCCTCCAGAATTCGGCAGAAAGTGGGGAACGGAGTGTNACAAAGTTTGCATTTATTGCCAAGGCTCTTTAATAAAAATCCACAGACATATTTACAGGTTATGCATTTAAAACAAACTTTGACCATGACTTGGAACTTAGCAAGTTTCACTCCCATTGTCTGCTTGGTATTTGAACATATATGGTCCTGTTTTGTGTGCAAAAATAAAATTTCCATCATTAGTCTTTTTGGAAGAAATGTTCTATATGTTTCCATTTAGCTCGACCTATAATGTAATAAATAACATTTTAGTTTTAAAAATATTTTTTACAACTTTTATTTAATTATTAGTAACTGGAAACCAGCCAAACTTGAGGCCAGCCATATCGCAGGGGCACAAAGTGTGACTGTAAAATCTACTGGGTTGTGGGTTTGATCCCCACTTGTGGAAAAGAAATATTTATTTAAATTTATATTTCCATTTCTTCTCTCTGGTGTTGATGCAAAGTGCACCAAAAACAATATTTAAAATTTACCTTAATAAAGTGCAGTGTCGAGTTCCACCACTCAACATGCAATGCCTCCAGATTTCAGTAGAAAGTGGAAAAAGGAGTGTCTTAACACTAAGTTCCCTCTGCTTACCCTGCTGTGTGCAGGATATAGTGTGAAGCTGATTTATTTAATTTTATTTATATATAAACTTGCACTTTTAACTGGACTACACATTATACGATAAAATATTACCTTTTCCTTCAACATTGTTTGAAGTAATATTTGGTTATGGTTCTTTAATTATGGCGTTCCGAGCATGCCAGTAGAACACATATCACTTCGCCAATGTCACATTGTATGGAGAAAACACGAAGAAGGTTGTACGGTAAAAGGGATAATGTTATATAATAGGAGAATGCATGTTAAAAAAAAAGATCCAGTTAAAAATTGCCTTCACCTATAAAAAACAAAAAAAAAAAATTAATATATACATACAGTAATAAGAAATATAATACAAATGTGTTAGCTTACAATTTANAAGGGCAAGTTTGTCATGTTGCAATTATATAGTCTTTATCACTATTTTATTTGATTTGCAAAGTATATAAATAAAGTAATAAAAAAAGTATAAAGTGTTTATTCGTTTTATTTCTGCATTTATCTTGTATTATTATTATACCAGAAATGATTCACTCCTTCAAAATCGTTTAGAAGTATTTTTGTTTAAATTAAATAATGATATTTCCAATTGATTTTGAAAGAGTGAATCATTCTGGCTTTGAATAAAAATCGATTTATTATCCAAATATTAGCCAAATTTTGAATTTCCCGCCCATATCTGAGGCGGTAAATTTTAAATATTGTTTTTGGTGGGCACACAAGAGATGGCAGCAGTGGCGTCTTGTCCCCCATTTTTTTGTATGAAGTGAACATTCTTCCCTTTGGGTATATGTGTTCTGTGGGTTAGCCATTTGCAAATTATAATGTTACCCCATATCAAAAGATAATCCTACTATTGCGCTTAAAATACCGGTTACATAAATTGTTTCTGGTTTCAATTGAAAACTTTGTATAACTAAATTACATTGCAAATTTTTGTTTTCATTTTTTAATTATAATTTAAGATTAACTTCTATTCTTTTCGGAATTACATTTTATCATGGTACCTTGCATACATGAAACTTTATAAATAAAGTTATTTATTAAATATTAAATAAATATACCACAAAAACATCATGTAAATCATTCAAGAAAATACTTTTAAATTAACTACTAATTAGTAGTTTTACTTTAATATAGCAGCACTAAGTATCATAATTTATTTTTCGGGACTTATCCCCCGCAATCCCCCGCAGGTATGTCGCACAGGCCCCTTAGGAAGTCGACCGGGCCTGGTAATAATACACTATTACTCTGTTTACACTAGCAAGCTGTAAGTAAATTTATTAAAACTCCACTCACAATAGACACGCAAACATAAATATTCAATAAATGAAGGAATACCCGAATGAAAGTAGTGTTGTTCTTATTGAATATTCGATTCGATTTACTCAAGATACTCGCTAATGAATTAACTCAATTCGCTTTAATATGGACAAAACTTGTATATGTTTTACATAAACATGAATTATAGACTTTTTAATAAAAATACTAACATTTTTTTAATTATAAATTGAATATTAAAATGGTTAACAAATGAAGCCATATATATTCATCTCAGAGGTTGTATATCTTTTGGCTACAACTCAACCTAATGCAGTTCTCCTAAAATTGTTATTTTTAACCAAAAATTTAGTATTTTTTAAAACCAACGTGTAAAGCTGAAATTTTGCTGTGAGATATAAGCTTGGATATTATAATGCATGTTAATGGAAGTGGCATCTATGAACTATCCCTATTTATTTTAAAAATGGAATTTATAAAATATGTGTTAATACGGACAATGACAATTAGTGTAGAATAATGATAAGCAACTGAAGGAAAATGATGATGTGACCAACAATGATTCTTTACAACAGAATTGAAATTAAATACTTACTTATTTAGTTTCACGCTGTACACCAAACGCTACGGTCCTCACCTCGTCCACTATCATCAATTTTTTATACATGCCATCTGGGGCGTCCTCATGCTTTTTGCGTGATCTTCGTCCTTCAGTATCTTTGATGCTATATTTTCGAAGGTCAACCGAGGTGACTAATCCATTCGCACGTTCTTCTACATTCTCACGTGAAAAGTATGATTGACTTATTCCTAGTGGATCAGTATATTTAAGGTTAAGTTGTGGACACACAAGTGCTTACTGGGAACTGGGAACTAACCTGGGAACAGACCAATATGTAGTCGTTGCTAGAATAAGGAGTCTATTTTCATTTTGAGGTGGGATGATAAAGGGAAAGACTGCAGAGAAAAAGAAGCATGTTAGGATCATAAGGCCTCAGATAAATCTTTTTAAAAAAGAAAAAGGATAAGCTACAAAGGCACCAAACGAAAGTACTGATAAAGATTAAGCGTACAACATGTCTAACGAAATTTTAGTGATTCCTAAGGTTGTTTATTAATTTGCCACACTTTTTACAGCAGTGAGCAGGTCGCAGGAAGTCGTAAACCAAGATTTTTTTTTTAGCATTTCTAAAATACGAAATACGAAAAGATGTTTGACAGGGGTATAAGAAATTTTGGGAGACTACCTCGGTACAACACCAGGAAAGCGATTAGCTTCTCTTGTTGTAAAGTCTGTTTATAGAGATCACTCACCCTGTGTGCGAGAAGGAAAAGGCACGTCTCACGTATTAAATAAGGTTGCGCCATGTCAACTTGGCAGCATGAAGTGACACAAAGTGACATGCGAAGGAAAATTTCCTTCCCAAGGAAAGTCCTCTCTCAAAGAAGGACCAGAGTCTGTTCTTGCATTTAAAAGAAATAAAGAAAAGACGCACAGGCGTATTGCTGCTGGTAATAGAATTAACGGTGCCTTAGATGGATTGATGAGACCGTGAAATAACAGAATAGTTGCACGTTTCGGTACACTGTACAATGCTGACGACCGACGCTAATATACGGCAGCAAAACGTAGGGGTTGCAGAAGAAGAATGAAAGAAACGTAAGATATGTAACATTAAATCCCTCGTAACTAGCTGTGTAAAATGTCCTAAGTTGTATGAGTTGCCGAAAATAGACAATAAGACTGTATTTTCAATAGTTGGCCAAATCGGTAGGCTGAGGTATAAACTGGCTCAACATGTCAAGGATTCTTGCCATTTTATTTGTGGGTCGAAAGATCTTAAGTTAGCTAAGAAAGAAACCATACTCACATACTTCAATAATTAATCTTACTACCATCCTACACATTTTTCTACCATTGGCAAATCTTTATTTCAAAGAGCACCAACTCTGCAACGCTGAACACCTAGGGGATGAGCTTTGATAGGTGAAGAATGCCCTTCATCAGAACAAGATGCCGGCTCCCTCCAGCGTTATCAGAAGACCCCTAGTAGAAAGACCTCCCGGTTGTCTTCTACCATATGTAAAAAGGGTTATAGAAGTCCCCTTCTACTATATGTATAAACAGAATTGACAACATTTTAAGAAAAGCTTCCATTAAAACTGTATTTAAGTCTAACAGAAAGTAAATACAATTCTTAAGACCAGTGAAACGTAATTTTCCTCTGCAATGTGTAGACTTATAAAAACTAGATAGTAACTGTGGTTACCCTCGCTAGGAAGAACAGGTACGTTACGAAAAAACATAATAACCCCCGCATGCCATTTCTAAAGAGATTGACGAGTGGTGATGAAGTAAAACATATAAAATTAAGATAAGGTGAGATGTAAAAAAATAAAAATAATTAAAATAAATAAAAACAACTTAATTTTTAAGTTAATAGAAATCGTTAAATTTTCGATATATATTATACTTACATAAATTGAAGTAGCTTATTTTTGTACTGTTCTATATGGGAAAATCAGTAATAATATTTATACATGTATGGAATTAATCTATTGAATGTCGTGCAGGATAGCAGCTAGTTAATATAATAATTAAATTATACCATTGACTTTGAAAATAGTAACTGTTGAGTTTCTTGCCGGCTCTTCTCAGCAGAACTGCCTTCCGAGCCGGTGGTAGTTTTTTTTTGTTTATATGTTCATTCGACGATTCAAAAGTGTTTATAATAGTATATTTGAATAAAGAATATTTTGAATTTGAATTATAACGTTTCCATTACACTAAAACTGAATGCCATGGACGCTATATAGCAAGACGATTCAAAAGAATAGAATGCGAGAAAAATTCTCGAACAAAATTTAAGTACTACGTAAATTTTTAGTCCTAACTGGTTTAACCATAAAAAATCAATCATCACTCAACCACGACCTATCCGTAAGTTAACCTATTAGAAATATGTGTAATAGTACAGCCTGAAATCAGACTCATTCATCTACTCTAAAAGGTAACAAAATCATTGTCTTCAACCAGCGTCATTGCAATCTTTTACAATTTTCCTAGCAATGACGTCGCAATCAATGATGTTTTTACATAAAACACGTTGGAATTTTATGAAAAACTCATTCAAAGTACATGAAATGTGCTGGCTACAGATTTAGTTCAAATGTCAATATAAGTATATATTAACGATTGTCGAAACATTTTTATTCTAAAAGTAGTAAATAAAGATATCAATGACGATTGATGTTCTAAAATTAGGAGAATGCAACTTAAGACTTATTTCTGAATTGTTAAAGCTTCCTGTGGCGACAGTTGCACCGTTGAAAATTAAAGCTCTGCTTGCTAACATTATTATAACCCAAAATAAACAGTACGTTAGATAACGTATTTTTGTGGTGATATTTAAAACAAAAGCTCGCTCGATCAATGACCTTATTTTTATAAACTTTTTTTACGATCGATGTTTGTGTAGCTACACCTAAATTATAAGCACGTTTTATTATTAAAAACTTTAAGTATGTTGTGATGATAATGATATTTCATTGAAAGTAGCAAAAAATGTAATATATTATAGTTTAATAACGAATATTTTTGAAAAGAAATTAGCTAAGAATACACCAAATCTCCACGTAAAATATTCAATTTTTTGAAAAATTTTTCTTAAAATATATTTTTGTATACACTAAATCATTAAACTTGTCTAGACTACTTGTTTATTATTAGTTAGTTACATATTTAATATGATTTTCATCTTCTTAAAATAATTTACTATTAATGAGTAAACACAAGAAAATTTAAATTTGTACGTTTCGGAGAACTGCCAATTGGCTTTATTCAGATATATTTGTGCGTAGCATATTTTGTATTGACAGATACACAAATATTATTTTTAATCCTAATCCTTTATTTTAATCGAAATGTAGCTTAAAGAAAATTTAATCATTTCACTTTCTCTAAAATAATATAAAAAACAATCTAGAGAATGATATTGGGTCGCCGAATATAATCTCTATATATATATAATAAGTCCGTTCTGATATTTTTATATTTTTACGTGATATTATAAGTATTGTATAATTGTGTTCGCAGCATATTATTTTATGAATTTAAAGCTTCATAATTTTATTCTTTAATAGATCTTATAAAAAGACCAATGTTAATATCAACGATAACTTTCATATAAAACTACGATAAATTTAAAAATCATAATTATTAGTGTTGTTATTTATTAAGTATATACATATGTTGTAGAGAATGCGGACCATCTGTAATGGTGCTTATTAGCATAATAAAAATGTACAGTACACAAATAACCTAATTCGGATAATAAATTGAGTACAAAATAAGTTTGACACTATTGATAACTTTGTTTCAGTGATCATTTCACATTCAGTTTTTAAATACATATAATGTGTTTTATAATTATCCTTGGATATAAGGGTGAACAGTAAAACTATAACTAGAATTGTGTTGCTCTGAAAAGAGATTTATTACATAAATATATGTTCACACTTTTACAAACATTATTTACATTTATCAATCATAAACTCACCTGAAAAGAGAAACAACATTTAAAGCTATTATTTCACCAGTTCGTATTAATTAAATTAAATAATAAAATATATTATTCTTTCTTGTTTTTAAGAGACGTCAATGTCATAGCTGAACGAAGTATTTACTCACTTCGTTTACATACATAATATTTAAAGTTATTAATTTATACAAAACTATTAAAAAAATATAGCATTATTCACAGTTAGAATATCAATTTATTATCTGTAGATTGGAAATCACTGAAAATGAGAAATGGCACCTTCGTCTATTGAACTTTGAAGTTATGACTTTTGGCAGCGTTTCTAATTTTCTAGTTTTTACTGTACTTATCATAAATGGCGTATATACTAAAATATTTAGTGTTCTACAAACACAAGTAGGATTTATGAATTACATGTTTAGAGTACTATATTAATTGAATCCTTTTAATACATTGAATTCGTTGTAAAAAATAAAATAGTTATCGAAGAGTAAATACATTAAAGCGCTGAAATTATTTAACTAGAGTTTCTTTTGTTCTATTTTCGTTTAAATCATGTTTATTGAATTATTTATAACTTCCACAGTGACCGTTTTGTACTTAGGAGTTTCTAAACATGGCTTTTTACAATGCCGGTAAAGATGAATCTTCGAACAATTTAAATGACTTCTTAAATGATAATCACATTATTGACGAATTATCGATAGTTCCCTTGAATAAGGATAGTTTCGGTGAGTCCTTTTTAAAATAAGTCCAGTATAGATCGTATGTTTTCGAGCAATCGGATTTTAGATATTGTGTATTTAACAAACTTAAATTCATTTCTCGGCATTTATTTGTGTTTAAAACTTCAACTATCTTTTAGCTATATGTGAATTTTGTGGACGTGTTGGTCGTCGTAGTCATTTTTATCAGCGAAATAACAAGTTCTGTTCTTTGAGATGTCATACCAGCTGCAGTAGGAGGCGTTATTGTAACTGGAGATTCAAGCTAATGGAGGGAGCAGAACACATGGAGGGCCTAATTCCTTTAGAACCATTGCCACAGTTGCAACACTGGCAAGCTAATTTTAACGATTTGCAGGTATATTTAATATCTTTAGTTTTGTTAAATTAGCTATAACATCAAAAAACTAAATTTTGCATAAACTTGAAAAATTGTAATAAATATTTGATACAGACCTTGCACACTATTTCAATTAAAATATCAAAAGTCCCCATAGATCCCCTGTATGAAAAAAAAATGTTCAAGCATGAAAGTAAATTTTTTAGGTATTTAGATTTTATAAATTGTATTATATCAAAAACATAGGTGACACCAAAACTGTAGATCATAAAAGTATGTATAAAAATATCCGCACATAAATATAGCAATAATTTTATGTGTTGTATAAGTTATTAACATTGTTAATATAATATTTACACATTTTGACCCTGATTAAGTATTCTATTTACTATACATTGATTATTGAAGTTGATGTTGATTATTATCAATTAATATACTTGTTATTGATTTGAAATGTTGTTTAAGTCAATAGACTATAGTTTTTACATTATATTTAGAAATTCAGCACAAAATACATATTTTAATATTGCTTAACTCTATTTATCATTTTAGGCTGGACCTATAAAACAAACTGCACTTGTGGCAAATAGCTATGAATGGAAAGATGAATTGTTTGGTTGTGACTTTTTAGCAGCACCTGTAAGTTTGTTTAAACATGCCCCCCTACATGAAATGTGGGATAATACATTTGAAGGCATGAAAGTAGAAGTGAAAAATACAGATTGTGATAATATTTTGGAGAAATTTAATGACTATTTCTGGGTGGCAACAGTATTAAAGGTAGGACAATTTAAAGTTTTTATTTCCTATCAGTTATGTTTCATATTTTTGATATAATCATTGTGTGACAAAAATTAAACCTTTTACTTCATCAGATGATTACTGTGATGACGAATTTATAATTTCACCAAAGGAATACTAATTCAAAATAAAAAATAAGCAAACTTGTATTTTGAATTTTATTACTAAACTAGCGCCCTGCTCGCGGCTTTGCCCGCTTGAATTACATGATTATTCATTTAAGAAATATAAATATTACAACAACAGCCTTAATTATTAATTAATTGATTTGGATAAGTACTCACAATATTATTTGTAAAATAACTTATATTAGCTCCTGTACAGTTTTTAAATTAGTAACATATATTATTAGTTAAATATATAATTGGTATACAGAATATACATAGAAAGCACGTTTTTAGGCATTTTTATATAATCTATAAAATAATCAACATTTTCGG
>JAAIXJ010001802.1:204397-237350 GCA_013403705.1 Heliconius hermathena | reverse complement strand
ACATAAACAGACAAACAGACAAACAGATAAACAGACAAACAGATAAACAGACAAACAGACAAAAATTCCAAAAATGTTGGAAATGGATTCTGTTAATTATCCTTTAACACCCTGGCTAATTTTTTTTTAAATATTTTCAATGTACAGAAACGACTTTTCTACAGATTTATTATAAGTATAGATTTTTAATACTACTATAAAAATGTCATGAAGTTAACATGTTCTTTTCTGGGTTAAAGATATAATTGTTTTATTAAAACCCAAAACTTTTGCATAGATAAAGTAAATATTGTCAAAACAAATGTGTTTCACTGAGTAACAAGGAAACATGTGATATTTTGCCTATCTGTGTATAAAATTGATTTAGTAAAAATAATTGTTAAAACTATAGTGAATTATTATAAAAAAAATTATAATTAATAATAAATATGAAAGTTCATTGTAGAATTTTTTTTAATTAATTTTATTTCATCAAAATGGAAACTAGCATTTAGTAACAGAGCAGTGATATAACAAAATGAAGATAATAAAATTAAGATTAAATAAAAATAAGGTTAACATATTTTTATTAAATAATTAATGAAAGTTTAAGAATTAAATGCAATAACAAATATTCTGTCCATCAGGTGAAAGGTTACATGGGGCTATTGCGCTATGAAGGATTTGGAAGTGATGATTCAAAAGATTTTTGGGTCAATCTATGTTGTTCTGAAGTACATCCAGTTGGGTGGTGTGCAACTCGTGGCAAACCATTGATACCACCAAAAAGCATAGAAGATAAATATACAGATTGGAAAAAGTTAGTTAGAAACTGTTTTCATTTTCCAATTATTCTTAAATTTGGACAGAAAGCAGAGAACTGATTGCCTTGACAATAGGTTGTCTGACCTGCTCTGCTGCTATATCTGTGACAGCTTGTAAAAAGATATAACATGGAAAACTGTGCATATCACTTTTTAAGTTGTTTTTACTCCCAACAGAAGATAATCACCTAGTCCTAAGTTATTTAAATTATTATTGTTACAGAATCAGTTAAATTATTTTTTTTTATAATAGAATTTATTTATCCATCTGGAATATTAGATTCACTTGTTTTATTTTATCAGGTTTCTTGTCAAACAACTTACTGGAGCACGAACATTACCTGCTAATTTTTACACCAAACTAAATGATAGCCTTGTATCAAGATTCACAATCGGTTCTCTTATGGAAGTTGTGGACAAGAACAGAATTTCTCAAGTAAAGGTAAGCTTTTTATTATATAATTATTTTAATTTTATAATAATTTTGCTTTTTTATTATTCTATTAAAATATTATTTGGTCGAACATGCTTATCTTAAAGACTATGGGTTTGGATTACAAAAATCTTTGTGTATGGTAGTTGTTGAAGAAAGCTATAGGCATATAGCCTATAGCATCACTTTAATTGTTTCAATGTACTTCAATGTACCAGATGTCAAGAAATTTTCAGGCACTTTTGGTGTGTCATGTCTCATAACTTATACAAAATTCTTAGTTATTTTGCGATTGGACCAATTTGGGGGAAAAGCCGCTATTTAATTATTTAAGGCTAGTGCACTATAAGATAAGAAAAGAAAGAAGATAAAGTTATTTATTTTAAAAAAATTACTACATATTGTGTCTGGCAAGTTATCTAATCATAATGTTACAAGTATTTAAAATGTATCTTCACACTAAAAAAACGTTTTGAAAGTGAATGTAACATGAATTGATCCAGGGAAAGCACGAAAACTGTGTATATTTCTCTATACAAAAAAATAATATAAGAATTGTTATGTAGTGTAAGAATATAATATAGCTTAATTCTCTCAGCTGTTCTTAATATTTCAAATTAATCTTAATTATTATATATTATACATGGTGTCTTAAGATTTGAATTTAATGGAAAACACAGTATTTAATCTTTTGTTATTTGAATAACTGTTGAATAATCTTTATAAAGCATGGGTTGTGGGCTTGTTGACATAAACCTCTGATTTCAAATATCCCGATAAAAAGAAATGTAATGATGTTAAATGTGATTTAACATCATTAGATTTAATTAGATTTCGATCTATTTCTAATTCTAATTACTGAAACAGGAGAGCACATGATCTGGAAATGTCTCATGCACTAATTGACTTGTTTCACGGGTTGTATGGCATGTGGCGCCGTCTTGTTGAAACCACATATTGACCACATCAATATCAATCACTTTTGGCAGAATAAACTACGTTATTATGTCACGATATCGAACACCAGTAACACTCACTGCTTGATCAGCCTCATCTTCAAAAAAGTATGGTCCAATTATGCCTCCAGTACAACATCTACACCAAACAGTGACATGTTGTGGATGTACATCTGGTTTATCAAAACCCCTAAAGCGGCCGTTTTGCAATTAACAAAGCTATCAAGGAGTAAATGTCCTTCAATCGCGTAAGATGATTTTGCCCGAAAAATCTGTATCAATTTGTTCATGTTCAACAAACTCTTAACTGTGGATGGCAACGAATCTATTCTCCCTGAATTTTTCAATTAATCTCGTCACAATTGATGAAGTTAAAACACTGTTCCAACTATTATATATATTTTGTAAAAAATCTTAATTTGCGGCTGCTAAGCTCAAGAGACGGTGTTAACTCTAAATTGTCAGCTGTTAAATATTTTTTTTGTGTTTCCGACACTTTGCTGCGCTAATGGCGACAAATTCAAACCTTGCTCTAATTTCATAATATTATAAATTTCCTTCTTTTTGTTTCAGGTGGCGAATGTCTGCGAAATCATAGGTAAAAGATTACATGTAAAGTACTATGACAGTTCCCCCGAGGACAATGGTTTCTGGTGTCATGAAGATTCACCGCTCATACATCCTGTGGGATGGGCATTTCGTGTTGGACACCCTCTAGACGCGCCGCAAAGCTACTGTCAACGAGTCGCAGCCGGACGAATTATGCCCAACGACACAACACCCGAAATGTTCTACAAATATCCATCAAACGAACCACCATTATTCTCTGAGGGAATGAAACTGGAGGCCATTGACCCTTTGAACTTGTCAGCTGTGTGTGCGGCGACGGTCATGAAAATATTAAACGAGGGTTATATGATGATTAGGATTGACTGCTATCCGGTGGATGCCTCTGGCGCTGATTGGTTCTGTTATCATCAACGTTCACCGTGTATCTTCCCTGTGGGATTTGCTCTTGCCAATAACATACCATTGGTGCCTCCTGTTGGGTAAATATAATATATATTTATAACTTACTATAATATTTGTTGCAAATTATTTTATAGTAGAAAATGTAATAATTGATACGAATTATAATAAATGTACAGGTAGTGATTGCTATAGTTCAATAGGAAATCATTTGAATATGCTTGTGGGTTTAATTTTCACTCATAGGATTTATAGGTTGATTTACATTGTGACTTAAGACTTTTAGGGCTGAAGATTAAGTTTAGTATACTTAAAACGATAGCATATCTGTTTTGATTTGATTTGATTATGATTTGAAAATATAATTAGGCCATCGTTTACGCAATGACAAAGCGCTTAACTGTAAATAGTCGTGGGTTTCATTGGAATGTATAATTTTCATATCGCTCTCTGCCCCACCTGACGGGTCGCTGTTACATTGCAGCACGTCCCCGGAGTCGTTCCAGTGGGAGGGGCCGGTGGCGCCGCGCGCGTCGTTCGCGTCGCGCGGACACGTGGTGTCGCACGGGTTCGTGGCCGGCATGCGCCTGGAGTGCGCCGACCTCATGGACCCGCGCCTCGTGTGCGTGGCCACCGTGGCGCGCGTCGTGGCCGACCTGCTCAAGGTGCACTTCGACGGGTGGGGCTCGGAGTACGACCAGTGGCTGTGGGCGCACAGCACGGACGTGTACCCGGTGGGCTGGTGCCGCGCCGTGCAGCACCGCCTGGAGGGCCCGCTGCAGCCGCCGCGCGCGCGCCGCGCCCCGCCCCGCGCCCCGCCCCGCGCCCCGCCCGCGCGCCCCGCCCGCCCGCAGCGCCGCCGCCGCCGCCACGGTGAGCTATAACGTCCATATATGTAATCACATGTCTAAGCATGTGATCTGACATTCACATATGCGATCACACACATGCAATTAAGCATCCACGCATATAAGTGGACATAGATCTACACATTCACACATGTCATCACATCGGTAAAAAGTATTTCTTTTTTCTTAAGTGGTAACTTTAAAAATTGCAAAAATTCTAAAAGTATAAAATGAAATAAATGGTCACAAGTATTTTTTGTCAAATAATATAAATGAAATATAGTTTTTCTGTAAAATTACTGTTAAAATAAATTAAAGATCAAAAATTGTAAAAATAAACTATATTTTCTAGAATATGTTAAAAAAATGTTTTATATTTTCAGCTGCCAAAGTACTCTCTCAACCACCTAATACGACTGAAGAGAGTTCACAAAATTCAGACATAGCTGAAACTAAAACTAACTCGCCCATCACGAGCGCGTCCGAGGTGTCGCAGGACGTCGACGCCCGCGAAGAGAAGGTCAAGCATCATAACAAAGGAACTACCAGCCCTGAACATTTCAAAGAAAGTGATAGTAAAACCACATTGGTAAGGATTTCTTTTTTTTATTGTATAATTTTTTATTGAATATCCATGAGCTTCACGCTTTGTCTCCCGTAAACCATGGCGTCATAGGCAGAGATAGCATCAACATATTATGATTTCCGCTTTTCTCTGAATTTATGATAGAACGTGTTCAGTGGCGGAACTGAACGCTACACCTTGTTTTATAACAGAACAGGGGAAGGAAAATTATTTATTCCCCTGTGTAGGGTTCGGACCTACAACCATCACGCTCACAGCAATAGATCGATGGTCCCTAGGTAAGTATCAAAATCGCAAATGGTTTTTTTCGCTTTTTTTTACTTCTAAGAAGTGTAGTTTTAATCATTTTTTTCAAATCGTTGATCGGGATGATCTATAATTCTATATAGACGATATTAATTTATTAAAATAAAAATTGAATGTTCCTTGTTGAGTGGCGGTAATTAATATAGAATTCTTCTTACCAAAGGAAATGAAAATTATTAATTCTTATGAGTGGTAATCGAAGTCATACCGTTTTGTTTTTGTCTGTATGCTTTTATTATAATTTGTGTATAAATATTATAGTTAACATAATTTTTTTTATTAAAAAATTACAGAGCACACCCACCGATACCACCGTACCACCCACTGACGCGTCCGAAGACAGCACTGAATCGAAAGACACACAGCCTAGTGACGAAGCAAAAACCGAAGATGACAAAGTGATACCACGACTAGTCAATACCACTGTACCCCTAGACATATTAAACACAGTCGATCCCGAAGACTGGACTACAGCAGACGTAGCTAAGTTCCTAACAGTAAACGATTGTCAGCCGTATTGCGTCAACTTCACTAACATAACTGGCCCGATGATGCTGCAACTGACAAAAGATGAAATCATTGAGCTGTTAGAAATGAAAGTTGGTCCCTCACTCAAAATATTTGATCTCATTCAGCAATTGAAGTGCAAAATAAAACAACCACAGTGTAGAGTGCTTGGCGGTTTCAAGTAGCATTTGAGAAAATATTGCAAATTAATAATTACAAAGACTAGATATGTGACGTGTTTGTCATATAAAAAAACTTTGCAGGTTATTTTGAGTGTTATGACTCAATGTGAAACGTTTGTAATATAATAAGTGATACGCAATAAACAATGTAGTTTGTGAGTGCGTGTTATCCATTAATTTACATATTGTAAGAAATTAAAAGTGATATGTTTACTAAAACGATGTAGGCTACTAAAATTTTGTAGAAAATAGTTGTAGTTTGATAGTTTTACTAAATAATTATCAAGATGTGGAATCCTATGATAAAATCATATAAGATTTCGTATTTACGGAATTGTAAGATTTAATTATATTACAATATATTTATCCTCAGTATTTCAAAATGTTTCTTAGGATTTTTCTTTTTATTAATGGATTTTATATCATTAACATATGTTTTCCAGATTTTCGTAGGCAAAATCACTAAATGGGTAGAAAAAATAAATAATACAGATTTTTAGTTTATTATTATGTATACATCAACATTGGAAAATAAATATTTATTACAACGACAGTTTTTTTAATATAATTTTGGTGTTGATTGATCAAAAAATAAATTAAAAAAAGAAGAATTTATAATGCTATCATTAAAATATTCTATTGATTTTGGACCAAAATTATCAACTGTCGAGTTTGAGGTGACAGATGGTTTAAAGTGCCCTCTACATCATGACATTAACATAATACATATGTATAAAAAATATATTTATTTTACATATGTATGTATTATGTGAATATGAATGAAAACATTTTATTTAATTGCAATGTACAGTTTGCGAGGCTAAACAAGTAGCGTTAGAAAAAAAAACTTTAAAGTTGTAATTAAGTTTTTTCTTTTTTTTTAAGCTCATGACCAGAAATCAATAAAAATATTTCCAACATAAAAAATATATCAATTCTTCTACGCCGGCATCATAATTTTTTACTTTTGTTTGACTTTTGTGTGCTTTGAGTTAATAGTTAATCTTTCCGTTATACCATCAAGAACAGCGTTGTATCCGCGACTCTTACTGACTAATCACATGTTTTTTTCATTTTTGTACAATGATAAAACTTTATCTCCCACTCTTAATAAATCGAACACAAAAATAAATATTAAAAATTAAGTTATTTGACGCTGCTGTCAGTACAAGAGGTGTTAGCCGGTCAAAAGGCAGTATAAGCCAATTTAGGCTGAGCAAGTGACGTTACACCTACACTATATATGAACACTTAACAAATACAACGCTCAGTTTAGACCTAGCCGACATTACTTCGATATACATATAATATAATTAGGATCAAAATAGTACTATAAAAAAGAACTAAATAGCTTAACACTTTCCTAAGTGTAGATTAACACTTTAAAAAATGTTAAAAATAACTAAATAGCTTAATTTTAACAATGTATTTTACTCGTTTAAATTAAATTTAACTTTTTTTCTTAATTATGTACTTCATGTTCATCAATTAGTTGCTTTTTATATACACATTGCTTTTTATTTATTACATAATAACAAATTTAGTTTTGGTCGTTATATAATAACTTTAGTATTCAATCTCATTATGAAAGGGTAAATAAAAAATAATCATTTATTTATATTAGTGGATTTTAATTAAAGAACACTGTAACTGATTCAGTGTTTTGTCATGGAAATTTGAAATATGAAATAGCAGTTGTCCATTCTCACTATTTAAAATTAAAATTTTCTTTTATTTTTCGATGTAATCAAGTATATAAGCTATATAAAAATATATTTTAAAGTTAAATGTGTTTATTACGTGTAGTGAAAACCTTAGCAGTGACTTAGGACCAAATTTAACAATTGAAAGTTTTATATTACATACATTGTACACAATATGTTATTTAGCTTTACGTTTTACTAAATCATCTTGTCTCTTTTCAATTGAAATGCTGAATTTTTTACAAAACAAGTTGTGTACAAAAAATACCATAAAATATGGTATTTTTTATATTTATATTAAAGGTCTTCATTTGTTAGTTTATAATTGATCAATGTATTTCCATCGTTTTTAAGCAGTACATTTTAATTTACCATCCTTTCAACAAAATATTTAATATTCTTTCATAAAATGTACATTACAATAAAATAAATATGAAACATATATAAATGTAAGAATTATGAATATAAAAAATTGTGTATATAATTAAAAAATGTCAAATAATTACGGAGATATACACTTAATCCTTATTAAGAATTGAAAGGACTGTATCATTCAATAAAATCACGACCTTAAAGAAAATGTGACATTGTTTTTTCAATAACATACGACTCTTATTCACCATTATGAAGGAATTGATTATATTACTTGTTGCATGCTATATTTTATACTGTGATATAAGAAATCTAGCTATTTGCTCGATTTTTTCAGCATTTATTTTAAAATGTAATTATAACCTTTATTTTTGTTTAATGGCTTTCTATCAAATATCTTGATGTTTATCAGTTGTTATGTTTATTAGAACACCATATATAAACGGTTATATTCAAATAAAGGAATATAGAGTTTGAAGCGTTACACTCAAGTTGTTAACACAAAACGTCGGTTGAGCTTAAAAATTAAAAAAAAAAGTCTGTATATTTCTTTTATTTTAATATAATTTGGGACAAATACTGATTTTAACAACTGTAATATTTCTCATATTGTTTGAACATAACTTATTTATTTTTACATATTTACATGAATTGTAAGTATATATTACCTCATATATAACACCGTCATTAACAGACTGAATTTGTTCTAAATATCAACTATGAAACTTTAGATTATAATCAAATTGCCTTTTTAGTGACTTATACAATTATGCATAGTTTAGATATTAACACGTGTTAGTGAATAAATAAACTTCTGGTAATAAATTAAATTGCTGCAATATTTGTATTATTTTATTTACTTTTTCTTATTATAACTTGTAATATTTTTTAGGGGCGAAATATTCCATTATTTTTAGCTTCACACTTTATCCCGCATAAAGCAGGGTAGGCAGAATTAACTTGGAAACCTAGTGTTAAGACACTCTTCTCATTAATACACTTTCGCTGAATTCTCAAGTCTTCTTGTTGAATGGAGGAAAATTAAAATATTAGATGTTTCTTTTCCCCGAGTGCGATTGAACCCACAACCGTCTCGTTTACAGTCGCACTCTTGTGCCTCTGCGCCACGGCGACCTACATTTAATAACGATTAAATAAAAAAATAAACAATTTTTATTTCATTGCAATATATATCTTTCTTTCAAATATCTTTCTTTAATATTATTAACATGTTGAGAAATTAATTAGATTTTTTAATAGAGGATGAATTAAAAAAACAAACATTTCTATATGAGGCACTTTAATTTGAAACATTTCACTTACAATACAACTTTAAAGAAATGTAAATTCCTTTCTACTTTTTTCGCATATTTTCATGTTAATACAAATATAAAATAAGCGTTATTTTAATACATAATTAAGATAATAGGATAAAGTAAACTGTAAAAATTAAATAAAATGCTAAAAAAAATATTTGACAATATAACAAAACAATCTATTTACGTTATAAAACTTGTCTGCGTGCATCTTAGTAGGGCGATGTCTTGAAAGATTAGTCAGTCACTTTACTGTTTTATAAAAATCATAATAATTATGTTGAAGGAAGAAATTTTAATATAATTACGTATTAATTGGCGTTTGCTTATAATAATTACTAAAATAGTTTATACTTTAATCATTAATGTAGTCAAATGAATTTAAAAAGATTATTGTATTGACTTGTTGTACCGGACAAAATTATTTAAGTACAAAAGTTACAAAATTAACTAAAATGTAATTGTAATATGGTCAATTATCTGACCATTTTGATCACAAGTGTATCACTATTTAAATTTTTGTCTACACTTACAATGGAAGACCACATGTCATACTACCAACGCTTATGAAGATGCTTGATGAATTGAATAACTACCAATAGATATCTTTATTTGTTGATAAATCTTGCAGTATTTGGCTGGTTAGTAATCTGAAAAAAAAATGTATAATGAACGCAGCGGCACAACGACAGACTGACTGTAAACGCGACGGACGTGGGTTCAATTCTCACGCGGAAGAACAAATTATTTTATTTTGGTAACAAGACCACTTAACAAACAATATCTCGAAAATTGGGCTGTGAGTAGGGAATCCAATGAAAGCTGATCGGACTGTAAAAACTAGACGGTGTATGTTTGGTTCCAACTTGAGGAGAATTATTAAATAACATTATTTTTATTTCCTCACTTTGATAAGGCAATGTTTTGTTAAGTTATACCACTTAACAAGCAATGCCCTTTATTCAGGAAGAAAAGTTAAGAATGAAGTGTCTAGACACTACGTTCTCGTGTAGTAGTATATTATAGTTTTAATAGAAGTTTATTATTTACCTCATAGTATGATTGGGTACAGCGGGTGCATATAGAGCACAACAAAGAAGGTTTCCTGATCTTTGTGCGTGACATTTGTGATATTCAGAACACCAGTATGTCTCATTTATAACACCCAAACATTCTGAAAAGCAATTATTTTAAAATTTTAATTGGTTTTCTAATAATCGATCAAATTAAAACTATGCTCAAACCGTTAACAGAAATATAGCGATGTTAAGAAAATAAAATAATCTCTACCTCTCTACAAATATTATAGACCTGAATAGTTTGTTAGATTGAAGGCGCGCTCAGAAAGTACTGGTTCAAATTGAAAATTTCTTTTTTGTGTTGTATTTCTAGTAAGTAGGGACGGGTCAAGAACCGTGGCTCGGTAGCGTTTGACACCCGAATACGTACAAACTAGTGATCTGCCATCTCTGACGATAATTCGAAGTGATATAAGTATATATAGGGTTTGCTGATGGAAAAATTACTTTCCAAAGAAAATTACACGAGTTTTTATTCAATAATATTTAAAGATTGATTGATTATTATAATTTTAATGGAAAGTGGCGTTAATGCAACGGACGGACATTCGATTAACTTTTTTCAGACTAGGTTTTTATTGCGCTATTGAATTCAAAATGGCGTTTCAAAAACGTTTTCAGTGACTCAAATTTAAAAGGTACACAGTGACTCATGAGTCACTATAATTAATTGTTCCCGACCTGACCCTATACCACATGTGTAACAACAAAGAACAATTAAATTCTTGTCACCTTTATCATCATTTATTTTAAATTCTGTTATTAGCTCCTTAGCAGTGGTAACATAAAAAGTTCTCAAGATATCCATTTTGTGTACTCCGGACATCCCTCTGTTTTTCTGCATGGCGCCGTGTATGTGGCGTGAAAACACGCATCTACGCTTATCTATGCTTATAACTAATATACTGGAAAATTAAAATAATTATGTTTATTATCATTAAACTTCATTATATTAAATATGTTTTTTTATAGCTACACGCTGTATCCCGCACACAGCGAGATAGGCAGAGGGGACCTAGTGTTAAGAGACTCCGTGCGTGCTTCCGTAGTCTGACAATGGTCGCCGAACGATCTTAAATTATGTATTATATACGGTACGGTGTATTAAATTATGTATTAAATAATATTATTATATTCATAGTGAAATCTTTATTTGTGTTTTTTACACATTTTAAATTAACATTAAGCACATATCTTTTAACCGCATAAAAAAAATTACATTTCTCCGGTATCAAAAAATACCTATTAAAATATAAATACATATTAAGGAAATTTTATGAGATCAGATTTTAAAAGATTCGAAAGCAACTGTCTGACTGTCGTAATATATAGTTTTACGTTTTACGCCAATGTAAATTACATTAACCTAATCGTTTTCGTAATTAATATTGGGCTTTTGGAAATATACAGCGAAATAGATATATTCTGACTTTTTTACTTATGAAGAGATTTCAGTAGAACAAATACTAAATATTAAGGAAAGTTTGTTAAAATACAATAGTGAAAACTGCATTTTAATCGCTTTTTAGAGATTAGTGTGCACAAAAGCTCAGACAAATATAAAAAAATACTTAAAATTTACTAATTTGTTACATTGATAAACACCTGGACTAATAGGTATTTTCTCATATATCTGTCATGTATAGACAGCGTTCAGTTACATTTTTATTATATGTATAGATTGGCTGGTGGTGATCATTCCTAAGTCTAACGAAATAACTCTAGGTAAAAAGTGAGCACTGCATGTTATAATTATCTTAAGGCCATAGTGACATAGCAGTGTCTGTCTCAAAACTTGGGTGGTGCGTTGGGAACAGAGTGTCTAAACACTGATATCCTCTGTATATACTGCAATAGCAGGATACAGTGTGAAGCTAAATAAAACAGAAATATTTACCCTAACAAAGCTGGATCAAATGATATACTCATAGGAAAATTTCTGGGATAAATTAATTTAGCTTCCTTTATTATTTGTGCGTATCCTTCCCAACATTGTAAAACTATTTCATCTATTTGTGACAAGGGCGGTGTCGCTCCACATATAACTAGTACATATACATCGGCTAACAGCTTGCATGTCACCACTCTGAATGCTACCTGAAATATCATTTAGCAAATATAATTTTTCTCTATATATTATTGTTGTATTTGTATATTATTTGGACAGAAAGAACCTAGTTTCAAGACACACCATTCCGCTTTTCACTTATATTTGTGTTGATATGGTCAGATGCTTTGCAGTTGTGCCACAGTGGCCTCAAGTTATTATTAATATAATTAAAATACAACTTACATTAGGACTCATTTGTGGCAAATAAACTAGAGTATCTCGCAATGGGGCTCCATCTTGAGTTGCCGCTAACAATAAAAGAAGTCTTGCTTCCTTCATATCTAATTCATAGAAATCTGAACTTGTTGCTACCAAGTGCCCATGTATGCTCAAACATGCATATCTACCTGTCACTAAGTGTGCATAGTTGTCCAAAACTTGCTGAAATTAAATCAAATATTATTATTATATTATATTACATATTATATTCATCATATTGTCTGTTATAAAGGAAAATTATATAATTACAAAACTTTTGAAAATCCAGATGCCATTGTTGCATAGGGGCACAAGGGTGTAACTGTAATGAGGCAGTTGTGGGTTTGACCTCCACTGGAGGAAATTAATTATTATTTATTAATACTTTCATTGGTTCACTCTGAGAACAAGTGGTTATATTGAAAAAAAAAATTATGTAAATAATATATAAAAAGTTTTTTTTATTTAAATATTATTATTATTATTAAATTAAGAAGAAAAAAAATAGAACCTGTATCTGCTGTGCTTGAGGACACAATATACTCTGTATAGAATCAAGTAGAATAGTTGACTTTGGCATTGAATTAGGATCCAATGTTTCTAATAAATAATCTAGGATTGGATAGCATTGTCTTAAATCTCTCTTTACTTGATCAATGTTCTTCAATGATTCTAATTCTTTCTTGCCTATGTAAAAGATCATAACATCGTGAATACAAGAGAGCAGTAATTCTAAATCACATTCGAGTCCTCCCGTTGCTATACCAATTAATGTAATACTATAAAAAATAAAAAAATGGGTCAAAAAATATTCAAATATATGATAACAGTTCAAAAAAAAAGCTATACAATTTATACTATACCTTTTACAATATTCCTTCCAAATTATGTTTCCATTATCGACTTGAGTGGCAAGCATTGATAAATTATGGCATTTTGTGAACATATTAATTCCATGTAATGAAGCTATAGTTGAAAATTGTATCTAAATTTTGATAAAAATATTTTCAGTTTCTAAGAATTAAAACAATATAAATACAGTAATTTAAAATAAACTTTAAGAAGGAATATTTCATTGAAAAAGATGACTATTTAAATGCGAGCATAAATAATAATTTAATAAACCAAAACCTACGTTTTCACTATTGCCCCGTTTTCTAGAGAATATAGGCACTCCGCTTTCTGATGCAACTGCTATTACCATTATTGACATGTTATAGATGTATTTATCTTGATTTTATATTGAATTCATTCAGTTAAAACAATAAAGTTTGAATGTAGATAGTAGATATATTTACAATTTATATTTTGTTTACAAGTAATATGTCAAATTCTGTTAGTTACTAGTGTTGCTAGTACTACTTGCTAGAACCTAAAAATGAGGAATGTAAATAAGTATGAAATAATGCTTCAAAGTTTGTTACAGTAAAGTTCTTATGTATACACATAACAACACTATTTTTTATTTCATTGAAAACAACCAAGTAGTTATGAATTCACAGGCATTTGAAATTTGCAAAAATTGAGAACGTAATGTCTTAATACTAGGTTCCCTCTGCCTGCGGGATAGCGTGCGGCTGATTTCACTATACTTACGTCAAAATAGTCAGCACAATAAAAAACTTTGCTTTTATCCCCAAATGGATGTTTTTTTTACGGAAAAAGACAAGGCAAATGAGCGTATAGGTCATCTGATGGTAAGTGACCACCGCCGCTCACGACCCCGTGTAACCCGAGAGGAGCTACAGGAGCGTTGCCGGCATTTAAAGTGAAGATAGACGCGCTACCCAGGTCGCATCGACCCAATGGAAACCCAATGTGCTGATACTGGGCACGGCTATAAGGAGAGTGTTTTGGAAGACTGGCGACACGACAAATGGGCTTTTTAGTGGTAGTAACGTGCAAACTTGTGTCTTCTTGGTGTTGAATTGATCCTTACACCTTCTGAGGAAACATTCCCGAGGGATGTCTTAATTGAAGACACAAGTTTATTTCGGCACGGGTCGACGTTTTTCCGAGAAAGACTTGCGCGGCCGGAATAAATAGTGTCCACTGTGCTATCATCATGTCATTGATATGCAGAAGAAACAGCGTAGAAGATATTTGAAATAGTCCCTTCGCTAATTTGCTTTATAATTTGGAATAATCACTAAATTTAAATTCTAGCTCTTCGTGTTGTCTATTAAAAACAAAAAAAAAACATGTAAAAGAATTATTTTGATACGTCAATTAGTTTTTGTGATATTGTACTTTAAAGTAAGCGCGCAACGTGAGATTTCGGCGCACCACCAGCCACACCACATAGCCTTGGGGAATGCCAGCGTTCATGAGCATGTGTTCGGGGCAAAAACTGTCGACACCGACCTTGATGCTGCGCCCAGTGAGAAAGCTCCATTGCATAGATTTTCGGGAAACCCGTAGGATGGAAATTTTGGAGCGCCCCATGCCACACTCGATCAAAGATCTTCGCCATGCCTAAAGTAACTGCCAGGCCGTCTTGTTTGCTTTCGATAGTCGCAGCCCAGCGGTGGGTTAGGTAGACCAGAAGATCGCCGGTTGACTGACCATGGCGGGAGCCACTTGACGATCATTAATCAATAGGCGATCCTCTAGTTAAACCAAGAGCGGGCTATTTGTAACGCTCTTCAGTATTTTCAAGAGCAGGGATGTCATAAAAGGCGATGGACAATCCATCTGGATCGGAACCATCTCCTCCATTCTTCAGGATTGGGTGGATAAAAGGGCTCTTCCACGAGTCTGGGACTTCGCCGATTGAGTAACAGTACCGAAACAAACGGGTTAGCACTGATGTCAGTTCAGGAGCACATGAATGGAACATTAAAGGAGAGATATTATTTGGCCCGCTCGACTTCTGAATATCCAAAGAGGACAAAGCTCGCCTAATAGCTTTTTGTTCGAACTTAACTTCAGGCATTGAGCTCTGGCACCGCGAAATGGTCTGCGGCGTAGTTCCTTGGTCATTCAAAGTCGAGTTCGAGGCAAAGAGAGCGCCCAGGATATCGGCTTTCTTTTTCGCCGCATGGACCAAGATGTCACTGCCTGAGAGTAGGGGCGGAAGCGAAGGTTGGTTAAAGTTACCAAGTGCCGCCTTTGAGAGCACCTAAAACTGATGAGTTTCAGATGAGTAGCTCTCAAGCTTCTCACCGATTTTGGCGATATGCTCGCCCCTTGCTCTGGCAATTTGCTACTTAAAGAACCTAGAGGCTCGGGTATACTTCCTCTTTGAGGCTACCAACCAGTGCCTCGGCCCAGATTTAATATGCCACGCGTTTGTTAAAGGCAGCAAGTTTGCAAGACGTATCAAACCAAGGCTTCGACTTGCCACCGATTGGCACTACAGTGCTAGGAATATTGTATGCCACAAAAGAATCACGTCGGCAACAATAGCGGCATAAGTTCTAGAATCGTCAGAAGAGAAGCAAATCGGCCCCCAGCGATAAGATGAGAAAAACGTACGTATCCCATCCCAATCTGCTGACTTGTAGAGCCAGATGCAACGAGCTGCGGGTGTTCTACAATTGCCGCGCTTAATGGCTGCAACAACAGGGGTCTGATGACCCTAAAGGGGCGTCGACGAAGACCTGGCCCTGTTCTGGATGTAAAGTCAGCAGAAGGTCCAATAAGGAGATATTGTGGTTTTCCAAATCCGGGAGTCGCGTAGGCGACTCAACCAATTGGGACAATCCATTTGTCATAGTAAGGTCGAATGCCCGCGTGGTCGGTGTTGGGTGATTCAAGCCAACTGGCATTGTGCGCAATAAAATCGCCAAGTATTACGACCTCAGTGGAGGGGATCTGTCTGAGCAGATCGTCGATAGCCGATTTGCATCTGATCCATGACCCAATCCGTTTCTGCATTACCACTGTGGGACCTGTACAGACACGCGAATCCTTGGACACGATCGTCCGAATCAATACGGAGCCAGATAGTTGACAAAGCCTGACCTTCAAAAACGACAGACGACCGAAACTTAAGTCCTGTAGCCAGGGTATTGAAGGTAGATTGTGTCGCTCTGTCGAGCAATCTGAGTCTTCGTCAAAAATAACAAGGCCGGCCGTGCCGTCTCAAGATAGCGGTGGATGGCGTTCAGGTTGGAGTAGACCCCTGATGTTACAAAAGTTCACGTTAAGCGTGGTAGGGGTTGCCGTAGAGCGTACGCCTTGTTTGCGTTATCGTGTGGAGGGGTGGGGGTTGAACGCAGGAGCCCTGCATTGCCTACTTAACGTAACTTATATATGCGAAACTTAACGTAACTTAAATTACTTAACGCTGGTTTTAAATGCCTGGTCTGGTAATGTTTGGGTTGAGTCACACGTACTTTAGTCACCTCTTACGATACCATCAGTATCTACCTATTATAAGCCGGGAACACACGGCACGGAATCTACCCTTTTCATAGCTTTTAACCATTTCATCCGCATTTTGACTATCATTGGAACTAAAAAAAACAATAATTTTTCAGGCACGTTGTTGGTTGTATTTGTACATTTTGGTACAAAACACAATTTTCTAGTATTCACGCAATGCAATGAAAATGATAACTGCCGCCGATGAACGATAAATTGCAACCATTTGTCATAGACACGATCGATAAATCTATCAATCTGGTTTTTAATTGTTAAAGGACCAATCCTTGAAGTATATCCTTTCCAATCAAAATGAATGATCGGGATCGGTTGGAGTGATATTGAGTTATTCTGATTATGGGATCCGATTGAAATTGAACAAGTTTGACTTTTGGTAAGAAATATAACTATATTGTAATAGCGACCTAGGTTGACGCTGTTAACAATAATCAACACCTATTTTACATTTAGATCACTTATTGTTTCAGGTGAAGCTTCAATATTTTTTATAATGATTGATCGATCTAATAAAGCAGTACTTTGAATAAAAGTTGCACTTATTTTAATAGACGTTAGGCACTTATAATAGCAGTTTACTTGACTCTTTTTATGACAAATTTATATGACTGAACACGATATACATTTATTTATATTTTTATAAAATAACATTTGTAAATCTATACTAACATTAAAAAGCTAAAAGAGTTGTTTAGTTGAATGCGCTAGCAACACTTATAATGTACCATACATACTCTTAGTTATTTCCACCACGTTGTGCCTGTTGGTAAGCCCTAATAATAAGTAGCATATTATACATACATAAAAAAATATGTTGTTATAAAATGCTGCCATCAAATATGTAACATAAATGCAAAAAAAAAATATAAATTCTTTAATTTTTTGTAATTTATACTTACAACTACAATTTAAAAAAAAAAAAATTAAAAAATATAAATTTTTCAGTATCTATATTTATTTAAAATAATAAATTAATCACATTACTTAATAATATTTGGTTCGATTTAAGATTATTAAATGTTGGTCAACATATATATTATTATAATTAACTAATATAATATTTAGTGAAGAATAATTTAATATATGTTTTACAGCATTCTTTTACCTCGTATTTATTTATCGTATCGTATCTTTAATATATCTATGTAAAAATATTGTATAACATACCATTAATTACAAAACATATATGCATATCTGTACAACATAATTAAAAAAACTATTATACAGGGTGGAAGTGTTAGTACCACTTTAAATGAAACCACAGTTTTAACTACTCTATAAAAGCCTAATACAATTTTTTCCTACAAATGAAAAAGTGATTTTTCAAACAAAATAAATAACAAAATTATTGTTGTAATATAAAACGCCATTTGTCAAGAACGACGCACGCACGCATAAACCTATCAAAGGAAAACCGCTTCATACGCTTAATTCCAAAATCGACTCGTAGGTATTGGGGGCAAAGTCCAAAGTTGCTTAACCTTTAGTAGTATTTTTGTAGTAGTATGTGTTTACGTTATTGGTATCTATGCGTAACTGCGTCACACGAAATACAGGTATGGATAAACGTCGTGAAATAAAAAAAAATCCTATGTCTAAACTGTTGAGGTATCTTGATTAATTTTACCCTAATATGCTATTCCCGTAAAAGGAGCGCTGACACTTCCACTCTGTATTTGTAAGTATGCATCAACACTTGTGTATATCAGATCGAAAAAAATTAAAATAAAAAAATTATAGATATAGTAACTAAATGTAAGTACTAAGTTTAAGTAATTAATATAAATCGAAAATGATGTTTAAGTTGCTTAAAATAATTTATGTATTTTTTTTTATTATAAGGCTGTGCCGGTCTCTGCGCGATTTTCACTAACTATGGCCGGAGCATTAGTTTGAGCTGTAAAATAAAAAAATTATAACTCATTAAAGAATACAAAAAATATTATGTGTTACGTAAAGTCAGACATTGCTTTATTCTTTTTATAAATATGATATTTTTTTATAAATATTTTCTTTTAAAGCGCTCCGTAGATGAACATTTTCTAAATATTTTTTTATAAATAAATCCTTTTGCCATTTCTCACCCCATTTAATGACATTGTATGCCCCACTTTATAATGCCGGCTGGCCTGGTTTTAATATACTAAGAATAAATTGAAATAACAATTTTCTATATTTAATTATAACATTGATTACCTATTAATATATGTACATATATACTTACGAGCTCGACTTAGTAATCTTGGCCCTGTAAGAGCTATAAGTATAGCACCAACGGGGGCCGATATAACCACACTAAGAACACTCACAGCTAAAATAGCTTTCGCATATCTCTCTTCATTCGATATGGTATCACCTGCATTATGGCCACTTTGAACTACGTCTAATGCTGCCGGACCTAAAGCAGCCTACGAAAGTAAAACGTAACTAAAGTAATATCTTAATGAAATAACATATTTGACTTTAGCTTTGAATAGAATTTTCTATATAAAGAATATTTTTATAAATTTTACAGATTTAATTTTGTATTACTAAAAATTTTGTGGTCGGCCGGTCGGCACCAAACCATTCTGGGTTGGGCTGGGACCATTCGGCCGCTCCCATTTCTACGTCCATGTAAGTGTGGTAAATTATATAATTACAATATATGTACGTACTTGAACAGTAGCTTTGGCCAACCAAGTCAAGCCAATAAAAAGTTTTTCTTTGTTATTTAAACCACAACCCCCACTCGCTAAAAATGTGGCAATAACTCTTAGTATAAGGCAAGATATAAGGCAGATTGCTCCCATTGCTATAACATCAGGATCTAATGCACTTATCTGAGAATAAGACAAAATAACTTAATAATCTGTATGGAAAATATGCTTTACTTATATTTTTTAAATATATATAAATACCTATACTTACTGTTATTTGTGCTCCAGTAAAAGCGAACAATATGGGTTCAAAAAATATCCAAAGTATTCTAAATAGTTCACTTACAGGATTATTGTTGATAGCCCAATCTTGTTTCTCCCAATTCCCGGCGGCTACAAAGCCGGAAGTCACAATAGCTAGAGGACCTTAAATAAGAAGAAATATAAGTTTCAAGGGCCCTTTAAAAACTTTTTGGAAAATAACTGTATTAGTTGGATAGTTTCAATCAGATCGAGATCTTTTAATAAGTTATACAAATAATAAAAAAAATATTTGTAAAAACAACAACCCCGACTGCATAAAACTAAAAAGAAAATAAACAATCCCAATAGTTCATTAGGATTAACAGTCGGGACCTCTTTAAATTATCCGGGGTTCCTGGTAAAGATTTTATTGATTGAAGAATTACTTATAGGTCCCGACTGTTAATCCTAAAGTCCAATAGCGTCCCACAGCCGCCACGATTGTTTTTTTTAACGTCATCTATTTAAGAATACTTGGGCTGTTAATACGAATCTAACGATACCTCAATTAAGTAAATCCCTTCAGCGGTTCTGGATATATGAAGTAATAAAGAATATTACATACATACAAGATACGCGCGAAAAACATAACCCTTCCTTAGCAGTCGGGAATAAAACTGTAGCACATAGCTCTCTGTAAATAGATGATATATGAAAAAATCCATTAGTGAGGGATTTATTAATGTAATAGAACTCAAAACAAAAAATGTTAATGTTTTAACATTAAATTTTTTTGTTTGTCTGTCTGTGCGTTTGTGGACGCTAATCTTAGAATCGACTTAATCGATTTATATGTAGTTTTCGCTGTTATATTTTCGCAAACAGCCCCTTAACATTTAGTGCTAGTTTTATTAAAATTGGTACAAACATTTTAAAAAATGTATCAATATAACATATAGGTACAAAATATAGGTAATATTGCATGCGACAATATTGCTACAGAACAAGTGTTTTATTGAATTGTCTGAAACTTTAGTTTTCCGTGTATGGATAATGTCTTTAAAATAATAACGTTATTAGATTACGAATGTAATTAAGATAAGAAAATATATAATTTGTAGTACAAGAGAGCTAAACTGCAAGCGGGTCGCGGGTATAAAATATTAGTAGAAAATTTATGTATACACGGTTTTAATATAACAAAACTTTTACTATATTAAAACCATTTATACGTAAACACTATCTAGGCAAGCTATATGACAAGAAATAAGAAATATATATTATTCCATTATTTCGTTTTACAGGTGGCCATATGTTAATAGTGAGTTGCAGGAAGGGACCTCCTGAGCAGTGTCTGATTTTCTACCCAAGTGTTGGTTTAAGGCTATTTTTAAATGCGCATTTACACTCACCTCTATTGTCCGAGCTCCACTCGAGGCCGACCGAAATACAAGCTGATATCTATTAATGGAGTACATCAAATATTTATGGAAAATTTACGTAAAAAATGTAACAAAACTTAAACCTGAACGTCTTATTCTCCTGAACGTTGTTAATTCTAACATAGATGACAGCTATTCATAATTTTTGGTGTCAAAATAAAAATATGATAATAATTAAAAGTTTTACAAAGTATTAGTACTCCTATATAAAAAATAAAATTATACATACCTGCGCCGCTCCATCCAATCGCAGTCGATAAAAATAGTGAGAACAATCCTCCCAAGAACAAAGCTAAAAATCTTAACGGAACTACATATTTATCTCCTTTTTCTGGAATAACGGAAATGAGATAGCCCCAAAAATATCCAAAAACGACTCCTGCCACAATGGAAAGTGGACCCTAAAGAAAGATGACTAAATTACTATAAAGTGTGTTGTTTTTTAAAGTAATTACCGATATAAGATGGTGTATATGCATTTGTATCGTCATGTATTTGTACGTTTATATATATTTTGATAGACTTTTTTGTATGGCTGGCAGAGTATGATGTTAAATGTTAACACAATCCCTTCTTTATTTCCGCGTACTTTAATGAAAATGCACACCGCGTGATCTTAAAAGGACCGGGAAAACTAAAAAAATATAATTATAAATATTTATCTGAGACGGAAGCCAGAATACAATTCACAATCATTGTGCCTGTAGTCTGCCGCTATGTTGTTCTGCCACAATTATGTACTTCGATTTATTGAGGAGGACTTGTATTCAAAAATTAATAAAAAAAATATTGTGTAATTTAAAAAGAATATTTACAGATACCTTTAAAATAGTAAGTACTAATGCCCGCGTATAGAACATAGAGTTTAAAATTATAGCAAACACGGCAACACTAATAGAATCATCTATGGCTGCCGCCGCTAGTAACAATGTAGGAATACCCTTGGCAACGCCATAGCCGCCCTCTCTCAGTCGAAACAGACACGGAACCACAACGGCTGGTGAAACTGAAGCTATCATAGAACCTAGTAAAAAACCTGAAAAAGAAATATTATTTTAACTACGTATGTACGTATGTATGTAGGTAACTAGATATGAATAATATATTTGTCCTGTTACAAAGCTTAAGAGATTGACGCCATAGGGTAGTGTAGTTAAGAGTTATCCCACTGAATACGATGGACTCATATAATACATTATGCAAAAAATATTATAAATATTTAAATTATTGTTCTATGATAGGCAAAGTCAAGAGGCCATGCCTGTAAATTAGCAGTTCAGTACCAATTCTATGGTTTTAGGTCAACGGGAACATGATTTATTAAAATTGACAAACTTAAGTTTGCGAGTGTATGCACTCATTCTGTATAGAATGAACACCAATTTTAAGCTTGTAATGGTTTCTTTCCAATTTCCATAGTTAAACTTGTAGGTCCACGGAAAATAGGTTTTGATTACGCGACAAAATTTATAAAAAATGCGGGAAACACGCTGATAAATACTCATAGTCATATCTTTTGATTGCGTTAACTTACAAGCTTAGTTGATTGATTTCAGCTTGATACCTCAACTCGATCTTGAGTTGTATAGTCTTGACAGACGGACAATAAAGTGATCCTATAAGGGCTCCAATTATATATTTTGATGAGTGGAACACTAAAAATCGAGAAATACTATTATATAATTCTTTCATCTCACCCCAAATCCATGGTAAATGTATTAAATAATGAGTTGTTACTGCGATAGCTATACATTCTACAAGCCAAGGTAGAAATCCAAGTTTTAAAACTGCCTTATAATGTTTCTTAAGTACTTCCGCGTTCAGACCCAAACCAGCTCTCGTTAATATTATTACCAAAGCAATTTTTCTGTAAGAGTATAAAAACAAACCAATTTAATTAACACATTTTAAATTAATCTATGAAGCCGAATAATGGCAAATTATGCATTTTTGAAAATCCGACGTTTTGAACACTTTTGCAGTTTCCGTATTCCCGTTTAGAAGTTTGATTTAATATAAATAGTTAAATATAATCAGCTTCACGCTGTATCCCGCATACAGCTGTATAGACAGAGAGAACCTAATATTAAGACATTCCATTCCCCATTTTCTGCCAAATTTTTTGAGGCATTGCATGCTGAGTGGCGGAACTCAATGCCGAGCTTTTTGCCATTGTGCCATAGCGAGGAAATTAAAATATTAATAAATAATAATTTATTCTTTCGAACGGGGATAACCAAAAATTTTAAATGTTAAGCACTACTATTAATAAGAGCACCACAGCACTTACTAAATTCAGCACATTAATCTTATTAGTATTAATCTTATAGAAAATTATCAGATTTCTCGAATTGGCTCTAGTTTTTTTACACAAAAAATATTAGTAATTACAATAAAAAAAACTATAAAAGTACCCATATACATTGAAAAAAATATGTTTATATTATACTTTATAAGAACGATATGAAAACAATATGTTACATACATATAAGGTCGGGGCAAAAGTATTTTCGTATTGTTCATACAAAGGAAAAAAAATTTTTAGGTATAATTTTTTATTTATTTATAATACATATGTGCTGTTTTGATCGATGACTTGTTGCCATCTTATAGGTAGTGCCATGATCCTATTCCTGTAGAATTTTTGAGAATTAAAAAAATCTAACAGGTAGTGTTCATAGTTCTCTTTTGCGGTTAGCTTTATATTTCCTAAAGAATTCTGCAATGACTGAAACAGGTGGAAATCTGATGGAGCAAGGTCAGGGCTATACGGAGGATGCATCTACACATCCCAGTCAAGCTCTCTCAATTTTTGCTGCGAGGCTATAGACGTGTGCGGTCTGGCGTTGTCATGGTGGAACACCACGCTCCTCCTATTCACCAGCTCCTGCCGGTTTTTTTCAATAACTTTTTAACTTCATCAGTTGCTGACAGTAGAGGTCAGAATCGACAGTTTTACCTGATGGCAAAAGCTCATAGTGGACGATCCGTTTCCAATCTCACCATACACATAGCATCACTTTGTTCCGAGTCGGGCCGGGCTTTGCCACGATTTGTGGGGCTTGTCCGTGCTTAGATCATGATCTTTTTCGCACATTCTTAACGTAAATCACCCACTTTTCATCATTGAAATGATTGTAAAAAGTACAATTTAATGCTCTTATTAGGTCCTAATTGTGAAAATTTTGTATATTTTAGTAACTAATTCTGCATAGTATGTTACTTTATTATTTTCAAAAAACATTTGACTTAGATTCAATGTGTTTCATAGAGTTTGTAAATACAATGTCTTTTATGAGAGTTCAGATTCACAAACCGCCGAAGATTTAAATTTTCGATACTTTGAATTTTAATATAATTATTTAAAACAGTCACCAGTCCTATCAGGTCTTAGTAGGCTTAGTCCATATCATCGGAATTCCAAATTGAAACTCTTTACGTCCACCTTGACTCTAGTATCGTAACGATGTCGGGTCGTAAATTTTATGCCAAAGTATAACAGGTAGATTTTTATCTGAATTTAAGAAATCTGTTTTCTTTACTTTTATAAACAAAATTTGCCACATGTATAACAAAGAGATTGGAGATGTTAACACAAGATTTTCGTAAATTCATATGTATTAGACAAAAAGAATATATGCATACTTTGTATGTTTAATATAAGTTTTTTCAAAAACCATTAACAAAATAAATGCCACAATATTTTTCTGTTATTATAGTGTAATCAATTGAAAATTACGACTTGAGATAAAATGTACCGTTTTCAAACTAAAAAACCTATCAGAGAATACAAAAAATCAGCAAAATATTTTTTCTTAAGCATGTCATTGCCGAAATATGATATTTAATAAGAAAAATTGTATGCATTATATAGGTTTTGGTTTTTTCCGCATCACTCAGTTAAAAACTGGAAAACTTAAATATCGCGTTATTTACGAGTATGAGTTCCACCGTTGCACCAGTGCTGCGGAAACGACTCGAAGGTTTAATGACGTATAATGGCAGTCGTGTCGCAAAACGCAGTGTGTTTTTTGGTTCCAACCCTGTGGACAGCCGGAGACTCAAGTTTGTAATGAAGAATTGAAGGCTATTGTGGAAGCGGATAATTCGCAAACCACGTCCGAGTTAGCTGTAGGATGCTGTGTTTGTGATAAAGCTGTTTTAATTCACTTGAAGCAAATTATGAAAATTAAAAAGCTCGAAAGGTGGGTACCTCACGAATTGAGTGAAGCTAACCGGTAAACGTGCGTAGACTGCTGCGTTGCATTACAATAATGAAGGTTTTTTAAATAAAATCCTCACCTGTGATGGAAAGTGGATTCTTTACTATAATCAAAAGCGCTCATAGTAAAGACTCTTGGCAAGCCAGCCAGCAAAAAAAAAAAAACTTGTATGCGTTTGATGGACTAGTGCCGATATGATTCATTACAGTTTTCTCAAATCGCGATAGATGATTACGGCAGACGTCTATTGTCAGTAATTGCAAATCATGATGGCAAAGCTAGCTGCTAAACAATCGAGGCTGGTCAATCGTTCTATGCCACTGCTGCTTCACGACAACGCTAGACCACAAATCAGAAGAGATTCAATTGGAATGTCTACGACAATCACCGTACCTCCCCGGGCCTTGCTTTTTTCGAAATTTGGATAACTTCTTGCAAGGGATAAAAATCAAGTCCGATGGAACAGTCCAAACCACCTTCAAAGTTTTTATTAATTCCCGTCCGAATGGTTTTTTAGTAAAGCCATCAATGAATTACCTATGAGATGGCAAGATTGCATAGATAGCAATGGTTCATGCTTTAATTAAATAAATTTATTATATTATAAAAATATTCGACATATTGTTAGTCCTATTACCAAACGCCATATTCATATATGAGGACCTAATTAATATTTTGAAATGGTATTATAAAACTACGGATCATGCAATATACAAATACAAATAGTTGGTAATAACCACCTCTATCGACTGTTTCAGTGTATCATTCATAATGCATGTTGAAAAGATTCGGTTTTGGTTTCAGCCGAAGGCTCGGTTTTGGTTTGAATTTCGGCTGAAAACCTAGTTTCGGTCAGGCAGCAACAACAACTGTATGTTCTATTTTAATTTGAAGGACATATATTAATTTCAAATAGTAAGTAATAACTGTATATGATATGATGAATTTCTCACCTTAAATTTTGATTAAGTTTTTTATATTCTTCGGTCATGTGAACCCAGTGTAAGTTTTGAAACAGTATCCCAGTCAACAACATTCCTATAAGTGCTGGTAGGGTTGTCACTTTCAACCATATCCATCCAACAACGTACGATGCGATTACAAGTAATGACATACTTAATAATTCTCCATCTAAATCCATTGGTTTTCCGAGTTCAGAGATCAAAATGCCCCAAACTAAGAAGACTAGAAAATATAATTTAAAATAATATTATACGTACATAATTATTTCGATTTCTAATATAATAGGACAAAATGTGACTTACAAAGTAATATTATACACATCCGCTGTGTAAACTGTCTAAAAGTTGGGAAAAAAGGAAATGGAAATATTTTCGTCCACCACTTAGGCTGCCATGATGGCGTAATATCAGGTTGATGGCATCGTAAGCAAAATTTGTACCACCAGCTGGAATTGTACAAGTAAACATAGAGTACATTTATGATATCAGAATCGAAACAGTAAGGAAATTTAAATTGTAACGAAACTTACGCTTTACGTTCATTGATATTATCGTTATTTTCATCTGAAAAGTGTGATCAAATTAAAAAAAAACTTGTACGAATTAATTTAGAATGAACAATTTAAATATTTATATATATATANTATATATAAATTATATGTATTCCATATAATACCTCGGCAATGTATATAGAATACCTGGGTCCAGGCAATGTATTATGTATTATGAACATGAACATTATTGTCCATTACATACTTTACATATGTAGGTAATGAATAAAATTTATAGGAATTATTAACTTGACAAGGAAATTAAACACAAACAACACAGGACAGCTATAAATATGATTAGGATAAGGATATTTATAAGAAATTTAAACTTACTAAACTAAACTATGACGAAATTACTATATCATTATTCATTATGTATTAGGTAGTATTAGGTAACGAAATTCAATTTTTAGTTAATTAAAATAAGAAGCAGTGATTATTACCTATAAACGTATACACACGAGCACCTATAAACATAAAATGAGTATGTACAATGCGATTTTATAACATAAATAGCAAATAAATAATAATTAATGTGTAATTCAAAATAATTATAGAACTCATAACCACTTTTCAAAAAGTTTTTATATCGAAATATAACAGCGTCTATTAGAATTTTGGAGAAAAAAAACACAAACACATTCAAATGATGACAGTTTAGATATTAATGTTAAATATCCACTGACCTGTATGAGAATTCTGCTCCATAGTAAAAATATTTATCCTATAGTCCTAAATATTCCTAAAGCATTAAATAAATATATTATTGCCCTTACAAATTATGATTTTCATAAAATACATAGAAGACGATAAATAATGAAATCTTATGAAAGATGTTATAAACAGGTAAGTATAATATGTTAAATGAATAAATCCTCAGAGTCAAGGTGTAATATAAAGATCATAAGGAATTTTAATTGAAAACAAAATATTTTAATCAGACTAGCCATAATATGGATCCAACTATTTATTACGATCGTAGAAGGTCGTTTTCATATGCAAGTCAAAAGTCAATAAGATTGTGTTTAACAGATACATGAGAAATACGCTTCTAATTTAATTCGCATTCAGTTTATTTTACTTTCTTATAAAATTCTATTACATGGTAGACAAATAGATATTAGATAACCATATGATTGTGTGTTAGCTTTTTGATAAAGGTATTCCTAAATTAAATACTAAGTTCTTTTATAAATGTATTTGTATTTCGACAGCAATTAGTGATTTTCCTAAAAATCATTTTTGTGTTCATAAGTTCTAATGCATTATTTTATCTACTTAATTATAAACTTGATCCTAAATTGCCTTTATACAGCATACTTATTTAAAATTAACAGAAAAGTAATTCAAACATACGTAATGCGCCACATATTTTTAGGGAAATAAGTAATATATTAAATGGCAGCACTTGTTCATGTGTAAATTGTAATTCATTAACTATTTTGTGTTTGTCAATCGCACTTCACTAATAAATCACTAGTACAAAATAAAATTAGCTAGAAAAGGTATATTATTTAGTAAAAATTTGCCTTTTTTCATATAACCATGCAAAGCTACATTAGTTAAAGTTATGCAAAATACTAAAACAATTTAATGTTACGATTTTTATTCAATATATCATAACAAAATTAAAATACAGAAAAAAGTAACAAATTATAACCTAATTATATTAAATATAAATGTTACCTATTGCTTGTAATTTTAATATTCACTCACTACAGTTTGTAAAATTTATCAAATATTTATCGTTTTATATACAATAGTGTTTTTATTAAAATACAAGAAAGATTGAACGCACGCGACAAACTAGTCAAATGACAAGTTGAGATTTTAAGAAAGAGTTCTTATAAATTCCGCAAGATGACGTACTTTTGCATAAAAATTTTAATGTAATATTCAAACATTTTATTATGCTGTATCATTATATAATACACAACATAGTAAATAATTAAAGAACTAAACGAATTATATTTAATATAAAAAAAAAATATTGTTCTTTTTAAGTAAATAGATTATTATGCTACGTTTGCGTCGTATGGAGAATTCGACTCTAGTACGACGACTAGATATTTGACCTGAGGTTTCCAGGGAATCGGATTGCCTTGTAGGTAAATAGTCGAGACGGTTTTGTAGGGAAAAGAGGACGGCTACGCTTTTTTCTGGGTTAACCTCAAACTGTCACTTCTTCGCTGAGCCTATCGCCTAGGGCGTCGGCAACGTATTGGTCCTTCAGCTAGGACTCAAGCGATCCGTGCTGTAAATTGCGGTGTTGTCGGCATTGACCTATGCATTTTTTTTAATTGGCTTTATTGGTGTTGACATGGACTGATCTTGATCAGCGTCACCGGTCGGAGAGGGGCGAGAGTAGCTCGCTCGCCGACGCTCGTGAAGTGTTGACGATCGCAGGGGAATGCCCCGCGTACGCTAATCAGGGGGGATTTGGACCGTTGTCCAGTACAATTTTTTAGGAAAGCATGGACCGTAGATTTGTGTATATGGTTTGAATTTCAACTCGATATCTCCAGTAAGAATCGCGGGGAGCCCGCAGCAACCTGGATAATTAAAGCCACTATTGTCGGTGACTGCTCAAGGCTTTGTATCAATAAGTCCTGCGCCCTGGCGCAGTGGTTTATGTTCGCCTGCTACACACGGAGAGCCTTTATTTTTCCGTCCTATTCTGTTTTTCCTTTCTTTTAGTCGTGTCCGACTGGAACTTTAGAGATGGCCGATGTTGTTGGCGGCACTCGTCTGCTCCTTCCACCCTTTTTAATTGCGCTTGCTTTGGTCTGCCTGCCACGCTGTTAAAAATAAATAAATAAATCAGCTTCACGCTGTATCCCGCACACAGCAGGGTAGGCAGAGGGAACCTAGTGTTAAGACACTCCGTTCCCCACTTTCTGCCGAATTCTGGAGGCATTGCGTGTTGAGTGGCAGAACTCAACGCCGCGCTTAACCTCGACACCAGAGCGAAGAAATGGAAATATAAATTTAAGTAAATATTTCATCTCCTCGAGTGGGGATCGAACCCACAACCAGTCGGTTTTACAGTCACACCTCGTGTCACTGCGCCACGACTGGCCTCAAACTGGCTGCCGCGCTGTTCCTGCATGCTATTTGCTTATGCCCGGGTTGGCCACACTGAAAGCATTGGTTGCTCCGGTCGATTGTACCACTACACTTTGCCGCCATGTAACCAATTTCGTGGCAGCGGAAACAGTGCTGAATGCGGGGCTGCAACAATATAACTGTCGCGGAGACTAATCCCACGAGAAGCCTTCCGTTGTTTCTGTGCAGTCCTGATAAGACAGTGCAACTACACTGTGCCTAAACTTGTCCGGTCCTGTCGCATTTCGCCAATTTTAACGTCAGCCGCAACGCAGCCACTGACTTGACTGATTGTGGCCGTAACGTCTTCGGAAGTTGTAGAGTCGTCGAGGCCATTCATCCTTAGCTCTGCGCACTTTACTGACCTCGATACCTGCATTTTTTCAGGGCGGAGAACTCCGCGCAGTTTCTTCGCTAGCACGATGTCCTCTAGTTTGATATTCTATTTGACCTGGGTTATGACGTCAGTGTAATTCAGCTCAGCTCAGCGACGGATGGCTGCAGTTTAAGGACAACCACATACGACTAATGTCAACATCGATGTTTTTCTAATATCGGGCATCCCTAGTAGTAGGTGTTTACGTTCGTAACTGCGTCACACGAAATGCAGTATGGTTAACATCGTGAAATGAAAAAAATCCTACGTCCAAACTGTTGAGCTATCTTGATTAATTTCTTTACCCATATTAAACCCATACCGGGTTTGAAGTATTTTACTCCTTATGCTGCTCCCGTAATTAAGGAGATTTATTATACATAATATACACATATAATAATATCCATATTTGATTTCTAGCAATAATCCTTATTTTTTATGTTATCTTCTTTTTCTACTTTTATAATCACTCCCACAGATGCAAAGTTCAGCTTAAGCCTCGCAAATCGTACCTGTGTACCCATATAATACATATTATTATTAGTGATGTGCCATATCGTTAACAAAGTATCTGGATACGGGTATTTAGTGTCAAGATAAACGGTTACGGATACTGATACTGATCTAAAATTTCTAATTCAACGGATATGGGTGCGCGTGACCTTGACAATATAAAAAATATTCATTATAAAATTCAATAGTTTTCTTCTGCCTTCTTCAATAGTCTTCCTCTTATCGTAATTTATTCGTGGTTATTTTAATATTACTGAAAATATCTTAGATATGTGTTAGTAGTAGGAACCATATAAAAATTCTTCACACAAACTTACTATATCAGCTGATCGATCATTCGAATGTAGCACGGACGGTTTTTTGATTTCGACGATGGCCTGAATAAAAACAATAAAAATTGCTGTTTATCTATATATATAATCTATATATATGAAAGAACATGTACCTGACTGACTGAGCTAAGACGCACGCACAGCCGTAACCGCTGTGCGTAGAAACGTGAAATGTGGACAGTTGTTTATTTTCATAATCTGGACATCCACTAAAAAGGGATTTTGAAAAATTTTAACCCTAAAGGGATGAAATAGGGGTTGAAAGTGTGTATGGAAAAAAATTTTAATCAGCACCGATTTTTATAAAATTTGAAATTCAGACTTAAAAATATTTGAATGGATACGTGTTTCATGGTTTTTTAGAATTCACCCCCTAAAGGTTCAAATAAGGGGTTGAAAGTTTATATGGAAAAATCTTTAAATCGCCACCGATTTTTATAAAAATTAAATCCAGACTGTTAAAAATATTTTATTGAACTCGTGTTTCGTGGTTTTTTTAGAATTCACCCCTAAGGGTGCAAATAAGCGGGCGAAGTTGCGCGCGCCCACTAGTATTTTATATTAACTAATATTTAAAAAAAAATCAGAGAACATGTATTTTAAATGAATCAGGTAAAATATCCGTAATAGATCCGTAGGAAATTCACGAATTCGAATATAGAGAACGGATTTTTTTCTAGTACGATTATTCTAATGTAATTAATTTCTAATGTAATTCTAAATGATTATTCTAATGTAATTCTAAAGTAATTTACATTGTACTAGAGTGAAGTATTTAAAAAAAATATTTTATCAAATCAAAAGTATTAAATGTATATAAATACATTAACGTAAGTAACTAATTTACCTCCAGCTTGAAGACAACATTATATAAAATCTTAAACCATTATATTTATTTAATATATTTTAATAAGGTAGAAAGTAACAATAAATTAAGTAAAAGTACAGAATTTTTTTATGTTGACACAATTACCTTATATTCTAAACAGTAGCGATGCGTTTAGTAGGAATTTTGACCCCGTTGACAAGTTAACAGTGAACGTGCCTTGGATAAACCACTAAATGCGTCGTTTCACATAGGCTGTTTAAGTATATTTACGAATAATATTATTTTTATGTTTTTTATTTCTCAAGTAACTTCTGTTTTTCTTCTCATAGACAATAGACTAAAATATTGAATGATAATTCACTACAATAACAACATAGATTTTATATATTATAGAAAAATCCAAGGAAATTATGCATTTAAATATATTATTGCTCTTCTTGATTGTCACTATCTCTCGTACAATTTATATATTTTAAAATTTTAAAATGTTACAAACATAATTGCTTCTTTATTTGTAACTAGCTAACTACCCGCCCGCGACTTCGCCCACTTAAGCTACATGATTGTTGATCTAATAAACAGAAATGACTTATAATATGATTTTTATTATTTTAATCCGTAATATTCTAATATGATTTTTTACTACATTATCGTAATTTCTGTAAGAACTTTTGATTGTTTTGATTTAAAAAATACGACCAATGTTGATTAATTATTTATAAAAATATACATAAAGCTAATTATTTCTTATACGTATATATTTTTGTAACATTACGTTATTTTTACCTATGTAATGTACGTCTCATCATAATTTTAAAACTCTGTTAAATGTGCTGATGTCAGTGAATAATTTAATTTACTCTTTCAGAAACAGCCGTAAATGTTAAATTATTGATTTGAAGGATTCATAATATTCTATGTAAAATAACTGTATTGATTGCATATTAACTCCTGTACAGTTTTTAAATTAGTTACATATATTAT
>JAAIXJ010001802.1:175563-204378 GCA_013403705.1 Heliconius hermathena | reverse complement strand
CAATATTTTATACAATAGTCATATAACTAAGACGTTTCGAATGTCATTCTTTAGCCAGGAATCTTACCAGCGCGATTGCTATATAACATTCGCAGGCAAACTAATGCCTTAAGTTCATTCAAATATATAAATGCCGATAACTTTTTTTTTATAATTTCATAAAACTCTCATTTTGGAGCAATGTACAAATAATGTAGAATTCATATGTGACAAGGATGATTTTTTTATATTGACATAATTTTTTTGTTACGTACAGTGAAAACTGCATTTAACCGGTTCAGCCGTTTCTGAGATTAGCGTGAACACAGACAGACAGAGAGATTAGCACAGACAAACAGACAAAAAAAATTAAAAATCATTGTTCTATTACATTAATAAATGTCCCCAAAAAATAGATTTTCTCATACATCTTTCATGAACAAACAGCGATGAGTTACAGCTTTATTATATGTATGGATTTGTAAATTTTAATACAATAAAATAAATAACTTTATGCGAATATAAACTTTACACAAACAAAGTAAGATGTAAATGTTGTATCTAAGTAGTGAATGTGAAAAGTCCACGCCTTTCTCAGACCCCCACAGGCGACAGCTAACTCACCATAGCGCTAAGAATATAGCTGAACGTACGCTCAACGCGACGACGACGGTTAAATAAAATGATTCAAATAATTTCTTATTTTAAATTAAAATGTTTGAAATGTTTATTTAATTATTTATAAACTATCATTGTTGTTATAATTGGTGTTAAGACTATGGAATTTAGTATATTTAATGTGATCAAGTTATTATGTATTGTTTCTGTATTTATAGAATCTGGTAAGTAACAACTTCCTCTATTGAGATAATAAATAAATAGTTTTCTATATTTAGTGGGTCTAAATCTTATTAGAGATATCATTAATTCGAATATTTTGAACGAAGTGACATATCATTTTATAATGCTAATAGTTAGGTGTTTGCTTTTTCTGTCGCTTTTTTATATTATTTTATTATTAATTTTTATTACATAATATTTAGGTTTAGATAATTTATGTGACATAATATCTAGCAATAGTAAATAATAATTGTAAAAATGAAATGCATTTAATGGGTTTTTGACTCGTTTATGAGTAAGTACTTATTCCTTTAGAAGCTGTTAATATAAATAAGGCCAGTCATGGCGCAGCGGCACGAGGTCTGACTATAAAAACCGACTGGTTGTGGGTTCGGTCCCCACTCAAGGATGTGAAATATTTACTTAAATTTATATTTCTTCGCTCTGGTGTCGAAGTTAAGCGAAGCATTGAGTTCTGCCACTCAACACGCAATGTCTCCAGAATTCGGCAGAAAGTAGGGAACGGAGTGTCTTAACACTAGGTTCCCTCTGCCTACCCTGATGTGTGCGGGATACAGCGTGAAGCTGATTTAATTTTGATTTAATTATATTTTTTTTATATAAATAAAAGAAACAATACGAATATAAATAAAAGAAATAATAAGGTTATTTTAAAAGATGAAAATGACAAGAGCGTCATTCTTTTCAGTAAATTAAGTAATTTATGTTATTTAAAAATAATTACAAACATAGCTTTTCATTCAAACTTACAATGAAAATCGATGTCATCTTGATGGTAATTTAGAAAATGACAATGTATTGTGTGAACGTACGAGCAGCAAGTATATTGTGTTCTTAACTATGAATCTCTTCATTGTCTGGATTCGTTCGATAAATTGTGTTGATGGGTACGATAACAAATAACTCAGCAACCATAAAAAGTAACTATCTGTTATGCACCTATCTCGCTAAATCAATATTTTTTTGATTCTTCATATCTTTCGTTTTAATTTCTCGTGTATACAGTATACTGTGAGTTATACGAGGTAAAAATTAAAGTGGGTACTCTGCACCTCTTTGTCATGTTATACTTTTGGTTTTAAATATTTACTTATTGAACCAATGTTATTTTTTAAATACATAGGCTAAGCCAATTCTAGACCAATTTTGACTGTTTTTTAGGTATGATACAAACATTTTTCAATAAATGTAAGATAGCTAATATGGGTAATACATTTTTTAAAATCTCAATTCAATCTCAATTTTAACGTTTGTAGTGAAAGGTTACAATCAAAAAAAATCAACTTCACGATGTATGTATGTATCCTGATGTATCCTGCACACAGCAGTGTAGGCAGAAGGAACCTAGTGTTAAGACACTCCGTTCCCCACTTTCTGCCGATTTCTGGAAGTATTTCGTGTTGAGTGGCAGAACTCAACGCCGCGCTTTGCCTCGACACGAGAGCGAAGAAATGAAAATATAAATTTAAGTAAATATTTCATCTAAAGGTTACAATAATTGATTAATTTTCATTTCATTTTTGGAATTGAATAACAAACTATTTTTTACGCAGTCGGTTGTATATATAGACGAATGGTTGACGATTAAACACTGTATCTGAAGGTGAAAGTCAAGTGTGCATCGACTTCTTGTTCTGATACTCTATATAGAGTAGTAAATAATGCCAATAGTATTTTCTTTAGATCTTTCCTAAAACGTTTTATTCTTGCTTTGTTTTTATTTTTTTATAGCAAAGTATAAGCGAATATAGGAGGAAAATATGGACAGCATTAATTAATTTATTCGGAGTGTATTAACACTAGGTTCTCAGGTACCCTCTGCCTACCCTTCTATGCAGGACACAACGCAAAGCTATAAAAAATATATTCTTTTAAATACTTTTCGATATTTTATACAAATGATTTTATTTATTAATTTATTCAATATGTACATTTTATATATATTGAAATGAGTACAAAACGAACTACGTATTGTTTAGTACTCATTTTAATTTTACGTAATTTTGTTCATAGAAAGTCAAAGTGCAATTTTTGTCTTAGCGCTTCACTACCCCAGGTAATGATGACTTTCTGAAATTTTCTGTTGATATTTTTTTCCTTTCTTTAACAGTACCCGAAATAGATGGTCAATTGATGCCTATGTTAGATTTTCGATATTGGAGGTGTGTTATGAAGAGAGAGTGGAAGTGTCCTGATAGTGAAATTAACTTTTATTTATATACACCGTAAGTATTTAATTTATTTTTTAAGTCTGCTTTGAGAATTGTAAGTTATACAGGGTGGAAGTATCAGTGCTCCTTCTACGGAAACAGCATATAGGGTAAAATATTTTAAACCCATACCTAAAGAAATTAATCAAGATACCTTAACAGCTTAGATGTAGGATTTTTTTTCGTGTGACGCAGTTACGCATAGATATCAATAACGTAAACACATACTACTACAAAAATACTACTAAAAGTTAAACACTTTGAACTTTCCTGCCAATACCTACGACTCGATTTCGGAATGAGGCGTATGCGGCGGTTTCCCTTTGATAGGTTTATGTGTATGTGCGTCGTTCTTGACAAATGGCGTTTTATATTACAACAATTATTTTATTATTTATTGTGTTAGAAAAAAACACTTTTTCAAACACAATAAATAATAAAATTTCATTTTGGGGAATATTTTTTTTTAATTGTATTAGGCTTTTGTAGAGTAGTTAAAACTGTGTTTTCATTTAAAGTGGTGCTGACACTTCAACACTATATCTCTGATAATAGTTTTTACCTTTTTATTTATAATTATTATAAATATAAAAGCTAGATATGATTTTGATACCACTTTTATTTTTTACAGTAGATTTAGACAACTCTGATAGGATAACAATTTAGCAATTGAGAGTGCAGAGTTTGTAAAAGTGTAGCGCTATACTATACAACAACGTGTTTTCATTTTGAACGAATTGAACAATATTTTAAAATAACTAAAGTTTGGCAAGAATAATTAATATATTTAATCTGGTTACGGGGCACAGCGCGGCGTTGTATTCCGACACTCAACACGCAATGTCTCCAGAATTCGGCGGGAAAGTCGGAACGGAACTGTCCTAATGGGAACGGAGTGTCATAACATTAGGTTTCTAAGTCGAGTCGAGTCGACCACCACTCGAGTCACCACTTTGGTGGCTCGCAATTTCACGATTTTCCCTGAAATATGTATGATATACAGTTAGACATATCTTCGTAATCATCTATATTTGTAACCCAATTATGATCATTCAAAATAATACTATTTCTTTTTAAATGTAAATGATAGGAAAGTTATGAGATCGTTCTACATTAGAGTAGGATGTAATTTGGTAGTACTCTATACTTTAAGTTCAAAAGCTATTGATACATTATTTAAATAATGCCAACGTTTTTTTTCCCTAATCTTTACAAATAATTTATCACAAGGGAACACCCATATGCACAGTGGGTGGATATTAGAAAACCAAAGAGATTGCCAGCGTATGGATGGAAGCTGTCTAGAAGAAACGTTCTGATTGTGCATGGCTTCAATGGCACACATTCTAAGACGCCGATGACATTTTTACGAGATGGTATGTTTGAATAATATGTGGATACCTTAATAATACCTCCATTTTTTTTTATTTCGCAGCTTCACGCTGCACACAATATCTTGCACACAGCAGTGTAGGCAGAGGGAACCTAGTGTTAAGACACTTCGTTCCCCATTTTCTGCCGAATTTTTCGAGGCATTACCTGTTGAGTGGCACAAACGGAGTGGCTTTTGCCTTGGTGACAGAGCGAAGAAATGAAATTATTTATAAATAATATTTAATTCCTTCGAGTAGGGATCGAATCCACAACCGTCGCGTTACAGTCACACTTTTGTGCCCCTGGGCCACGACGGTTTTTTTGTTTGCCTGAAAACTAAATTAATAACACAATGATTATTCTTTTATTTGTTGTAAAACAATTTAAGATAAGTTAACGTAAAAACGATAGCTAAAATACTACGTTGCTTAATATAAACAGCAAAATAAATTTAGGTATACATACAGGATGAACAAATTGCTGAAGCACTACAATCTTGTTATCATTTTAGACCTTAATACCAGCCGCAGTTTTTTTCCACTTTCCTCCTAATTTAAAAATTTAAAGCTACTTGCTTTCAAATAATGATAGTGACACCAACTTAAACAAACATACTATTTTTATATTGAATGAGATATCTATTTAGTTTACATTTAAGTTAAGGATCCAGCTCTATTCTGACCAATAGAGGAATCTTTAATCTTTACGTACAGTCATAAACTTTCTAATATTAAATGCAGCATAACTTTACTATATGAAATAACGTTACATTTATAAGGTTTATTATATGGCTAGCTTAAATAATTTATGACAATATGATTTTATATATTAACAGCATACCTATCCCGCAAAGACTATAACGTGTTTATGGTGGACTGGTCGGCTCTCACGAGATTTCCTTGCTATCTGTCTTCACTATCTAACACAAAGTGAGTATAGCTTACAATTTATTGTTGTTACTACTAGTTAAGACACAAGCTTAGTACCTATATTTATTAATGTCTTATATGAATATTTTTATTTCAACTGATTTTTTTATACATCCAACCTCTACATACTGTCTTATAATAGATCTTGAGTTCGTATGTTTGTTTTTTATTTGTAGCTTCACGCTGTATCCTGCACATAGCATGGTAGACAGAACGAACCTAGTGTTAAGATACTCCATTCTCATTAAGACATTTCTCTTCCCAATTTTCGCTGAATTCTCGATGCATTAATAATAAAATAATAATTCAACTCCGAGTGGGAATCGAACCCATAACTGTCGCGTTTACGATATCAATCTTATTTAGTTATCATTATTTTAATTTTAAAAATTAAAGGCTAGCAGCTCAATGTACGGCTCAGCTTTACTCGTATCTGACGCAGTCCGGAGCCAGGGCAAGGAAAATAACGTGTGTGGGACACTCGCTTGGCGCACATGTTTGCGGGATGATATCAAACCATTTGACAGAAAAACAATACAAAATTATAGGTAAGTATTGGTCTTTGTATAATATATTTTTTCTTAAGCAATGATATCAAAATGAAGCTACGTGCTTATTTCCGCATAAGATTTCGTTCCCCACTTTTTGCTTAGTTTTAGAGATGTTACATATTGAGTAGCGGAACTCAATGAGGCGCTCTGATATTCCTTAGGTTAAATATAATTATTCACGAGTGGGGATTGAACCCACAACTATCGTGCTTAGACAATAAAATATTAGAAAAATATCGGCTACTATAATTGAGATAATTTACATATATAATGTGTATGTAACACATACAAATAATGTGTATGAACACAGTTGCTAGTTTTTTTTAAATATGGGATATTAACTTAATTCTTTTCACTTACTACTATTTAAGATATAATGCTTTATTTTAAATTAAGACTTGTTTAAGCGGAACTATTTTTATACAGTATGCATATGATTATGTATGTATTTAAGAAATATTTTTTTATATTTAAGTTACGCCAAAATTGATATGTTTAAGATATAAATTATAATATAAGTAAGGTGGAAATAAGAGACTGGAAACCTTTCTATTTTCTGTATATATATTTTTATAAATAAAACAACTAAATTAAACGTTTTTAAGAACATACAAAATATATATATTTTTGTTTTTGATATACACAAGTACAATAATTTATATTTCAGGAATTTTAGGTAACGCTATGGTAACAGTTTTCACCTCTAGATATTGATTGATGCCTTCTTCTCCTCTGAAATAAAAAAATTATATAAATAACTGACTTTTATATGTCAGTTTAATTTTTATATTTTTATAAAAAAACATAATTTTACCTATATTTACTATTAGTATGCATGGACCATCATACGCAGTGGCAAAGCTCCCAACTGTGCGACGGTTATGGGTTCGATTTCCAACTCAGAGGTGGTATGAATTATTTTCAATTACTCGCTCTCGTATGAAACTTCATTGAAGCGACATTTATAACAGTTTCATTTTTAAAATATTACATAAATTTGCTATCAGGTCGGCCATAAAACTAGACGATCACGTCACAGTATTTCTATTATATTTGTTTAACGTATTTTCCATATGAGTACAATAATATTATTTATTTTGTAGTTTAGTTTAAGTATGGTTTACAATATTTGTTTGATTAGTATATATGTACTTACAATTCTCTACCGATTCCAGAGTCCTTAAAGCCGCCAAATGGGGTTTGACTTGTTACATGATCGTATGTGTTGACCCTGAATAAAATTTAACAAGTATTATCATATACTATATATATATTGATTAATTTAAAGTTTTAAGTAGTATATTGATTTTTAAATCACATTTATTGATTAATAGTAACATATAATTATACATCAGTTATCATGAAATTGTGATAATGGCTTCCATTATCTATTCTGTGCGATGATAGCTATTGACTCTACATGTGATATATAACTAAGGGTACGGTTAAATTAAGCTATTTTCCCACTAAATGTCGTTTCCCGCTGTTATGATATAATACAAACACATGTTTCGAAACTATGTGGAATGTAAAAGGAGGCTGNTATATATATATATATATATATATATATATATATATATATATATATATATATATATATATATATATATTACTTCTGTTAATTGTATCTTTATATAAAGCTACAGCCCTAGAAGTATTTTTTTAATTTTATATTCAATGTATAATACATAATTGATCCCCCTTGCAGTTTTATTATATTTATAGAAAATAAAAATTTGCTTACCATACAGAACCAGCGCGGATATGTTTCGCGAAGCTCAATGCGATAGTGATGTCATTAGTAATGACACCGGCTCCTAGTCCGTAGTTAGTGTCGTTCGCACGTTCGATAACTTCATCGAATGTTTCAAACTTCAAAATACTTTGAACCGGCCCAAATATCTAAAATATTAATATTTTTTTAGCATTTCGTTGTATCCCATAAGGAGCAGGGTAGATATTAAACCTAATATTAAAACACGCCATACTCACTATCGTGTTGAGTGGCGGAGGTCAACGCCGCGCTTCATCTTTTTATCAAAGCAATTTTAGCGATTGGAGGTTTGTTTCACACTTGGGAAACAAACCTCCAATCGGTGGAAGTCTTAATTTGCCAAAACTGGCTGTATTAATTTCTCCAGCGTTGTCCGTCTTAATTTCGCAAAATTAAAACGGTCAGCACTGTAGTTTATTTTGTATATCTAATAGACCGGAAAAACGAAAATATTTTACTTTCTACTTTTTTAATTATGGCTAATATTACTTATATTTATGAAGACACTTTTATATCAAACTCAGAGGTGTTAACTAGCGTTTAGGTGACATTAAAGCAGTACAGACAATAAATTTACATTGTAATTGTCTTAAAGACATTTAAATGGTAATAGAAATTTGTAATTACTGGACTTGCCAGACCATTAAATCATATAATGTAATTAGCAATTTCAACCATAATGTTCAACAACCGTTAAAACTACACTACTCGGTTAAATGGCCGTGCCTATCTACACTACCAGCTCTTGATTTATTTTGAATCTGTAATATCAACGAGAATTTAAAAAATGTAATGAGCGCCAGTAATCAACTCAGAGGAATTGATTTTTGGTCTTACCAAAAAATCAATACCACCACTTGAAAATTATCATGACATACAAATAATAATTTAAATTGGAGTAATTATTGATTTGAGAGCAGTCGTGGCGCAGGGGAAGAAGCGTGAGACTGTAAATTTGAGACAGGACGTGGGTTCGATTCTCACTCAAGGAAATGAAATATTAACCTTGCTCTGGTAACAAGGCAAAGCACGGCGTCTCGCCACTCTACATGCCTCGAGAACTCGGCAGAAAATGTCTTAATAAAAACGGAAATGTCTTAATGGGAACGAAGTTTCTTTCCCACTGCCTACTCTGCTGTGCTGGATACAGCGAGAAGCAAAAAAAAAATGTTTCAAAATTGTATTGACACAAAATTTCACCGTCATTTTCCTTTCTTTTCTTTTTGGGGATTCTGTATATAATATCCCCTGATATTATATACAAATATTATACACAGAGAAAACCAAGTGTCATTGTCGGTTCTTTTCACCATTACTCAGGACATTGTGTTTTGAGTTGTCGTTGCGGTTGTCGCAGAATAAGTAATGCATATTTAAAATAATCTTTATATCTAAAAAATAAGACAACTTACCTCCTCTTTAGCAATTTTCATGTCATCCTGAACATCAGCAAACACAGTAGGTTTGATATAATATCCTGTGTCGCCCAGCTTGTCGCCGCCCGCGACGCACCTCGCGCCGTCCTTCTTACCAGCTTCGATGTATCCAAGCACTTTTGAATACATTTCTTGATCGATCTTGAAACAGGCATAGCTTTTATTAATAATCCTTAAAATATTTTTAGTTTATATCATGTGGGGTTGAGTTCCATTTGCGGAATGTAATTTTTAATATTTTACTTTTCAAAGACAAAAGCAAAAGAGGTAAAGTGCCTACCTCAAGAAATCGGCGGAAAGTGTCTTAATAGCAACGGAGTGTCTTAACACTAGTTTCCCAGCTGCCCTTTGCCTACCCTGCTACGTGTGCAAATAAAAACACAGAAAAAAATCTGGATCAGGTCTCATGAAAGCATGAGGAAATATTATATCTATTTATCTTTTACCTGTGGCTTAGCTCACAAAGTTAATGTAGACACATCCTTTCACACATTCTGCCTAAGGTTACCCTGGCTACAAGTAGTACCCGGGTTACATCGAAATTGATTGAATAAATATTTACGTAAATTAGCGCGTTTAATCAAACAAACTTTTGTTTTGTATAGAGTATAGAAATATTACAACCCGTGCTAAGATACAATTTAGCTAAAGGTAGGTAGAGGTAGTTTATGATTAGTAAAGATTAAATTAAATTAAATTAGCTTCACGCTGTATCCCGTACACAGCAGGGTAGGCAGAGGGAACCTAGTGTTAAGATACCCCGTTCCCCACTTTCTGCCGAATTCTGGAGGCATTGCGTGTTGAGTGGCAGAACTCAACGCCGCGCTTAACCTCGACACCAGAGCGAAGAAATGGAAATATAAATTTAAGTAAATATTTCATCTCCTCGAGTGGGGATCGAACCCACAACCAGTCGGTTTTTGCAGTCACACCTCGTGCCGCTGCGCCACGACCGGCCTCAGTAGTAGACGTCTAATATAAAATATTTATAATAAAGCAATTTTATGACGGGGCCGGATTGAGGTGCAACAACTAGTTATATGTACTTTCGTTATTGCTTAAAATTTTATCATAATATGTGCTTACTTTTATGCGCATATTATATTGTTGCAATCAATTTATGCATAGTTGTAATTATATCTTTACATCTTTTTTCGACAAATAATATCGTTTCAGGATTGGAGTGCGGATTAATGTGAATATTTAGTTAGTATCTGACATTATATTATATGTATCTAACTATTATGTTATTGAGGCCGGTCGTGGCGCAGAGGCACAGAGTGTGACTGTAAAATGGACTGGTTTTGGGTTCGATCTCCACTCGAGGAAGTGAAATATTTATTTAGATTTATATTTTCATTTCTTCGCTTTGGTGTCGAGGCAAAGCGCGGCGTTGAGTTCCGCCACTCAGCACGCAATGCCTCCAGAATTCGGCGGACAGTGGGGAACGGAGTGTCTTAACACTAGGTTCCCTCTGCCTACCCTGCTGTGTGCGGGATACAGCGTGAAGCTGAAAAAAAAACTATTATATAATATAAAAAAAAACTATTATGTATGGTAGTTATTAATCTTCAATTGCTGATATGCTGTGTTAAATATCTAATAATTTTATTATATTATCGAATCTCGTTTAGATAAATTTTGCAGCGAAATCATTGAAAGTTCGTTGTATGCTTTCTTTAAAAAAAAGTCTTAAGTATTTAAAAAAACTGTCAATATAAAGTTTATTTTATTCAATCTATAGTAATTTGTTTAATTTTTTAAGTAGGAAGTCAAAATTGCAATCAAATGTTATTAAAAGAAAATAAAATAAAAGTTTTGTGTAATCTATCTTTTGTTACAGTTTTTTTTTTTATTTTATAGATGAAGTGCATATACCTAATATATCTATAATGTTCGTTGGAATTCTGTCGAATATGATAAGATTAATACATCTTATTATTGATTATTATTGATATTAGTGAATTTAAAAGATTATAACATAAACGTTTTTATGATAGGAAATGTAATTATAAATATTAAATTTAAATTTACACGTAAAGGAAATTATAATAAAAAGCAAGAAAACAACTTTTTCCTCTTTTACTATTTCTTGTTTTCTTGTTATATTAAAATTGTACACCTTTTTGTTAGTTAGATATAGAAATTAACAATTTTCATAAACTTATTGACTGCTATATAATGAAAATAAAAATAATTAAATAAAAATAGCTACAATATTACCTGAGGTCCTTGCTCAACATCATCGAAGGGATTTCCAACAGAGCGTTTCTTGGCTATTTCGGCAGATTTAGATACGAATAGATCGTATATGCCGGACTGAACAAATGTGCGAGTTCCGGCGCAGCAACATTGACCGCCGTTGGCGAAAGCTGCTGCGTGAGCTATTTGTGCTGCTTTTTCAACTGTGGGATACCAATTGTCGGATTACAATATATTAACAATCGTTATTACAGTACGGTCGACGAATCGTGGCCATTCTGAATACAGCTGTCGATGGCTGCATAGATTTGATTCAAGGATTGTTTCTATTCCTACTTTTGATTATTGTAATCCCAAGTGATTGTTCACTATATATCGTTACGTATAAGTTCAGAAAGCTTAAATTAGGACGACTCTGACTAGTTGGACGTACTATATATCTATATAGAACTACTTACTGAAATTTGTTTACTTTAGAGATAGATATATATGTATTTCCGGAGTAAGGTAAACACAGATTTATAAAGAAATATAACCTTTATATATAAGTTTTTTTTTTCTATTTTCATTTTCGCTTTGTCAACGAGCATCGAGTTCCATCACCCAATACGCTATGCATCAAGAATTTGGTAGATAGTGGGGAACGGAAGTGTCTTAACATTAGGTTCCCCGGTTCCTTCTGCCTACCCTGCTATGAAGCGTGAAGCTAAAAAAAGAACAAGTAAAACGTTAGATTAAGATATAATACTACACGAATGTGCTTTAGACTACACGACTGAATAAATTTCTGTAGCTCCATCTATATTAAATTTCAATCCTGCCTCTCTCTCTATCTATTTTTACTCACTTAAATCCCGCTCAACCCCCGTTTCGCCTCGCCCGATCACACTTTTCGTAAAGTTCACGCATTCACCATTACTCCCCAAGAGTCAAGAGTGTGTAAAGAATTTCTACTTCAAAATTTATACTTACCATCAGCGTCGTTGAATACCACCAAAGGGCTCTTGCCGCCCAGCTCCAACGAGATGCGCTTGAGGTTTGCAGCGGGAGCTGCACCCATTATTAATCTGCCAACCTAGTCATATATTTCAACAAAACCCTTAATTTACAATNTATATATATATATATATATATATATATATATATATATATATATATAATATTAATGTTTCTTATATAGTTAGTTACTAATTGATATAAGAAACATTAATTAAATATAATTGTCTTTTTTATAATCTATATTTATTATAATCTAACGTAAATATCATTGAATTTATTAATAATAGTCCTTTAATTAATAATTATAGTACTTGAATTCACAGCATTTATTGCGTTTGCAATCAAACGCTAGTCAAATAGATTTTATATTTTATGTTTTTTATAGATATTTCGAGTACTAAAGTCGCAATTCGGAACCTAACTAGGTATCATATTTAATTTTGCAGTGTATTCTAAAACATTAAATCTAAAGATAAAATTATAAAGATGATACAATGTACAATTTTGTGGTGTACAAAATTTTATTACATAGTATCTTTATTACCCACTATATAAAATGTTAACGTCTTATTGTGAACGCGATGGTTGTTCGCGATCCCCATTTGGGGAAATAATTCTTCTTGCTCATCTGACAAGACGACGACGTGCGCCATTTATTTTCATTTCTTAACACGCAATGTCCTGAATTCAGGCGAAAAGTGGAAAACGGAATGTATTAGTTCTTCCTTCTCCCGCATACCCTGCTATTTACTGGCCAGAGCGTGAAAAAAGCAAATATTGGTACAAATAAGGTCAACTTGGGTAACTTTGGCAAATACGATACGAGCGATATTTTACACTATATCTTAAATTTTAAAGCACACTCTACAAGAGTGTTTTGGTTTTATTATTGCTCTCATAATACTTTTCACCCATAGACATTCACATAAATCATTTAAAATACATCAGTAAGAAAAAAAACCGAATTTTAGTCTGTCAAAGTAACCCCCTCAAAGTTACCTATTTGATGAGGGTTACTTTGACAGACTACACAGTTCAGGCACACAAATAACCATTCATAAAAAGGTACTCATAATTATTTTTCTTATTAATCTAGGTAAATCTTCTTATTAATCAGTCTAGAGCGTTTCGTATTTGTATACTATATATTTTTAATCACCATAAATAATTTAAACAAACAAGAAAATTGTAAGAACTTGAGTATAAATTGTCTATTTATCCAATCCCCGCCCCCCTATAATCCTCCCCAAAATCGTCATCAATTATATAGAACCCATGCTCTTTTATACTAATTTTGCTGGTACCTACTGCAGATACAATATCATCATATATATTATATATTTTTTTATTTTAGACGGCAATTTATTTACCACTTTTGATGTTAATGGTGCTAAAGTAACATTATCTTAATCTATATTTCTGTTTTCTTTGTGCTGAGTCTTAAGTTTCTTTTCGTTTTTAAAATAAACATATTAAATAAAAATAGTCAATAGTATTGTATCATGTGGAAAAATTATCGAAACTAAACCTGAGGACCCACTGTCAATGTTACCCGAAGAAATAAAGTTACCCCGATTGACTGTACTAATGCCATAAAAGATATTCTAAAGTATTTTACCTCAGTAGACCCCGTAAACGCGACCTTGTCGACGTCGGGGTGGTGCGTGAGGGCGGCGCCGGCCGTCGGGCCGTACCCCGGCACCACGTTGACGACGCCCGGCGGGAAGCCCGCGTCCTTGATGAGTGCGGCCACGGCTAGCGCTGTTAGCGGCGTTTGTTCTGCTGGCTTCAGTACTATTGTACACCCTATGAGAATGAGAATGCAGTCGAGCTATTTTTTAGGTTTTTTGAAGAAAAATTTCTTTCATGAAATGTGATAGTGTCACTAAAGAAACGGACATATAAAACTTAACCTTTCAAATTGGGAGATATTATACATTTATAATGTTGCCTAGTATTTTAAATTATGAAACATAAGAAATTATAAAACAAATAGGTGTCAATTTTTACTAAATATTAATGAATAAAATTCAACAAAAGGCTGCAATTCTGTTGCATTCAAATAAGGCTGCAAAAAGCTCTTTTTTATTATATTATAAGAAAGGAACATTTTTTATAAAAAAACCATACGTGATAACTACGTCACATTTTTTAAATAAGCACAAAAATAAATAATCGCTAAGACCTGTTTCGATTTTTATTTATAATAACTTACGACTACTTAGCAAGTTTTTATAAACACAACACAACAACAATAACTACAACTTATATATATTTAATTATTTTCCATGATAAATATTTACTGTTAATCTGAAAACTAAAAATTTATTTATTATACTTAAAAATAAATATGTATGTTAATAATAGATTTGAAACCATCCATACCTGCCGCCAAAGCTGGACCGATTTTCCATGAAATCATAGGAATAGGATAGTTCCATGGTATAATCTGAGCACAAACGCCCACTGGTTCTTTAAGTGTCATAGATATTACTTCACCATCTGTAAAATATTTTTTTATATATTATTTCTGTTTTTTTAACTTCACGCTTTATCCCGAATATGACACGGTAGGCAGAGGGAACCTTGTGTTAAACACTCCGTTCTTCACTTTCGGTGTGTTGACGGAGGTAATGAATATATTAAATATTTAATTTTCTCGAGTGAAAATCCAGCCGTCATGTAGTCATCCTTTTCATCAAAATGTTTGTTTATAGAAAACTTATATTTTAAACGTAATAAAAATTTCAAGGTTTATGGAATAATTTAACTACATTTCTGATATATATTAAAAAATATATTAAGTCCTTATTTATAAAATATATTTAAAACGTTATTTCTGAATGATTATTATGTAATATTATAGGTAATTTCAATAAATCTTGTATAGACACGTCATCAAATTCAAAAAACCCTTTTAATTGTTTTAAGAACTGGGGTCTTTTTAAAGTTGCAAAATAAACCCACCTCTGAAATATGGTAAAATCGTTAAGATTTGCGCCATCAGGAATAAGTTGGTGAAAAAAAAAAACTTAAAAGGTCACCTTGATAATTAAAATGCTATACTCTTAAAATGAAGTAAAAAAAAAATTAACACAACAACAAGTAAAAAAGTTATGTAAAATGTCTTAAAAATCAGAAATCGATATCTCAAACATTTGAATACTTAATTTTCTAAGTTTCTTAAAAATATAGCTAATACTTTGTTTTTAAGATTAGTTATATATTATTTAGTTACCGGCAGGAATTGTATTTCCCAAAATTTTGTCAGCTTTTCCAGCATAATGTCTTATAACATTGGCCGAGTAGTGTACTTCTTCTTCGGCAATTTTTACTGGTTTCCCACAGTCTAAAGTTTCAAGTTCAGCTAAATACCTAGCTTGGGATTCCATTAGATCAGCCAATTTTAACATCAATAATCCTCTTTGTGACGCATCCATAGTTCGCCACGGGGAATAACGATGAAAAGCTTTTCTGGCGGCGGCAACGGCCAGGTCAATGTCAGCCTGATATAGACAACTTATTTGTATATTTTTGTTAGGTTATATTTTTTTTTGTATTATATAATGTGTTACTTATTTAGAAAACGTATAAAAATTTGAACGCAGCGGGACTCGAACCCGCGCCTCCTGGAAACCGACTAAGTGTGGAATAACACTTTAAAAATGTTTAAAAATATATGTGTTGTTTGATTACCTTCACGCTTTATCCCGAATATAACAGGGTAGGCAGAGGGAAACCAGTGTTAAAACACGCCGTTCTTCACTTTCGGTGTGTTGACGGAGGAAATGATTATATTAAATATTTGATTTCTTCGAGTGGAAATCGAGCCCACAGCCGTCGTGTATAACATACAGTAAAGTACAGTACACTAATTTTTTCATCAAAATGTTCTTTAATAGAAAACATGTACGTGTAAATGTACGTGTAAAGTATATTAATAAAAATTTTAAAGTTAGTTTGAATTAACTTTTCTAATTTAAATTAAAAATATATTACGCCCTTATTTGTAGAAAGTATTTAAAATGTTATTTATAAATAATTTTTGAGTTAGACCACCGCTCCGGGGGAATGAAATATTTCAAATTTTCCTTTTCTCACTCTGGTAACGAGGCAAAACGGGACGTCATCGATTTCCGTCACTCAACACGCAATGCCTTCGGAATTCGGTGGAAAGTAGGGAGCGAAAGTGTCTTAATGACCACAGAGTGTCTTAACACTAGTTCCCAGGTTCCCTGTGTCTATCCTGCTATTGTGCGGGATACAGCAGAGGCAAAAAAAAACAATGTTATAAGTATTCCTATGTGTAAATAATCATTATAGTTAGAAGAGCATTGTAATTAAATTATGGGTCGTGGCGTAAGGGCATAAGCGTGTGGTTGTAAGCACGACAGGTTGTGAGTTCGATTCCCACTCGAGGAAACTATCCAAAATCCAAAATTCAGCGGTTTCCTCTGCCTACCCTGCTGCTGGGGGATACAGCGTGGAGCTGAAAAAATTGTAGTTAAATATTACTAGATATGTTAATGAATCATATTTATATAGCAATCTTTATACACATGTACAAATTACAATTGATAAGCTTTTCTAAAATTTTATAAGTGTAATTTATTGTGAATGATATATCTTGTATTTTATACCTTATCACCTTCTGCAACTTGTATAATGACAGATTCATCTTGTGGATTTATTGTTGGAAAAGTTTTCTTGCTAACAGCATCAACCCACTCATTGTCGATAAAAAGCTAAAAAATAATAATAAAATATTTTTTATCGTGTTACTTTAAACATTTAATCAAAAAAGAACTTACTAAATAATAATTCTGTAGCGTTTGGCGCCCCGTTCTCTCTGACTGAGCAGTCAGAAAGAACGGGGCGCCCGCTAGGAATACAGCACGAAACAAAGTAAAGTTATATATATATATATATATATATATATATATATATATATATATAGAGAGAGAGAGAGAGTTCTAACACTAAAATAAATTATCTCTGCCTACCTTGCTAAACATATATGTCTTGTACATTACATTTACTTTAAATTGAAGAGTTATTATTAGTCTTAAGATTATTTTCTTTTTATTGAAGTATAAAGTACATAAGAAATGATATTCCACTTCAGGTAGATAACCTTAGCGACTTGCGTACATTTCATAAACAACTTATCTCGTCGTTTATCAATTGTTATTCTTTCAGAGTTAACAACAATTTACTGTAAAAATGGCAGCAGTATCAAATTTTGCGTAAAAATTCATATACCTCTATATTTCAATTTATTAGGTGTTTATAATTGTACAATATACTAGTGACGCCGAAGAAATCATAATTTAAATCTTTTGGGAATCCTAAAAGACAGTTATAGACAAAAAAAAATAATTGTTTGTTTGTGTTTTTGTATCGTGTACACAAATATATGCACTTGAAAAAACATGGTTATTTTGAAATCACAGACGGACCCTTAAATTTTATTTATATGTATGGATTATTGCATATCGCAGATTGCAATTTCTAAGTAAAAGGCAAATATTCACTATCATATAATATTTACGCCGTAAATATTATACGATAGTGAATATTTTTATCTTGTTTTTATCTTATTAAAAACAGTATCTATTATTACCTTATGCTTTTATATTAAAAACATTAAACATACCAAGTAATTTCTTAATAATTATTTCCAATTATTGGTTTATTTTTATCGTAGTTTAGAAGTTACAATGAAATGAATTAAATGTTAAATTGTTATAATAACATTAATAATTTTATGAAAATTGTGAAGACAGGCACTAGTCAAACTCGCGCATATGAGTTTAAAGTCTAAAATCTGAGTGATAAATTTTAAATTAAAAAAAAAACCAGACAAGCGCGAATTGGCCTCACCCAACGAGGATTCCGTACAGAAATTGGAGGTCTCGAGCTTTTTCTGAAATTCAAGCTTAGCTTAGCCAGAGCTCTTTCATCCGATACCTCACGTGAAATAGCGGCTTTAGTACCAATTTAATTAAAAGAGGGCACCCCTTAAGGCTATTATTTTTAAGATTTAACCAGCGTTTTATCATTGTTATATTACAAAATAGAACATCATAATAGGGACATCGATATTTTGTATGAAAAACAAATGAGTTACACTAAATATGGAAATAATTATTGTGAATAAATTTAAAACAATACTTTGTAGAGGTACTTCCAACAGTATAAAGTAGCAATGTAACATAATACTCTCATAAGTTAAATATTTGTGTTCATAAAATAGTGTAATTTAAAGGAAACCATTTTTTAGGCATAAAAAAGTAGAATGTCCCACTTATCTGAAATACGCGTTTTTCGAAAATTGATATTAGCAGTTTAGGTCTTCAGTTTATATTCCACCTGTACTTATATTAAATATTTTATACATTTAATAGAAATTTATAATTTTTGCTAATTTAAACGAATCAAAAATTATATAAAAAAATACCGGTAATATATAGTGTAATTCGCTTCTTTACGTAGATATTCAAAAATATGATCTCTTTAAGCACTCAAAATAAATAATTGACCTTGGCCACAAATCTTAGTTTGCTCCGCGATCATCATTTAAAATACAAACATCAAAAAGTCTATTAGTTTGCTGAATTAAATTATAAAAAGTAAACTTGTATTTTTGGCTCTTATATTATGAACTCATACTTACTTTAGTATATTTAACATCTACTTTGACCATGTTGTAACGTATTCACGCTATTTTTTATTTAAAACAACAATAATTCTCAACAACTAATAATATCGCATCTGTTTCTGTTAGACCGCTCACCGCACAAACAGGAATAGTGAGCACTGAGCAGATACTGCTCGTCGAGCAAACCGGCGACAGCAATTATTTTTTTGTATATAGTGTTGCCAATCTGTTAAAACCTCCCATTTGAAAATTATGAAATGTTATACGCTTCACTTTCTTTATTTTATTTAAGACAAACATTATTATTATGTTTAGTGTGAGATTATAAGTTAAATATGTAGAGTGTTTTTATCTTCACCAAATTAAATGAAAGCGCAGCTTTAACTACTTTGTTAAAGGTTAAAACAAAAGAGATTTTGAAAAAAATGGAAAAGTGATTTAAACAAAATAAATAATAAAATTATTCTTGTAAAATTTATCATTTCTTAAGAATTAGTTATTTGTTATGAATGACGCATACAGACAGTAACCAATCAAAGCGGCAACGCCGCACACGCCTCATTCACGAAATCGAGTCGTAGGTAATAGTGTATATCCCTTTCTCCTTTGTGTATGTTTTTTAAGAATGAAAAATAAATAATGATAAATAAAAAAAATAATAAACAAATCGGCAGCGTTTAGTAGTATTTTTGTAGTAATAGATATTTACGTTATTCATAGGTGCATACGTAATACAGTACGGATAAAAATCATAAAATCACACAGCAGGGTAGGCAGAGGGAACCTAGTGTTAAGACACTCCGTTCCCCACTTTCTGCCGAATTCTGGAGGCATTGCGTGTTGAGTGGCAGAACTCAACGCCGCGCTTAACCTCGACACCAGAGCGAAGAAATGGAAATATAAATTTAAGTAAATATTTCATCTCCTCGAGTGGGAATCGAAACCCACAACCAGTCGGTTTTGCAGTCACACTTCGTGCCGCTGCGCCACGACCGGCCTCAATAAAAGTCATGAAATAAGTATAATCATAAATAATGGAATCTTGATATTTTTTTTAGGCACGTGTTTAAAATATTTTACTCGATTTGCTACTACTGTAAAAGGAGCGCAGACGCTTCTATCTGGTATAATTATATTGTTTTCTTCACTAGCTTAGATTTTTACGATCAAATATTGTTGGTTTAACCTTACTTGCTTCTAATATGTTCTAATTTTCTAAATATCATTATTTTGTTAATATATATGACAACTAATATCATTAAAAATATTTCTTTTAAATTATGAAAAAAATCATAAATCTTTTATCTAACGTTTAAAAAAAATACGATCTTTCAAGAAAATTATTTATTAGCCATATGAATATGGTAAAACAAAATTTAGATTTTTGTTTTTATTTTCTGTAATATGATGTTTAGAAAGTGATAACATTGTCATATCGATTTTGTTCAGCAAACATATGATGATACGAATACGGATTATGACGATATATTTCTTGTACACTAGTAATAAAAGTTACTTTCGTAGTTATTGTTATCTATTTTTTTATTGCAGTATAAAATATATTTTTAAATTATTACTTAAAAAAATATAAAATACCAGAATATTTTTTATTTTAATCAAATCTATCTATATAATAGGATTATTACACAGTTTAAAATAAACTGTTGAAGCGGATTAATCGCGTATGGACTACTGTAAAGCGAATAAATATTAGGTTAATGTACAGTGGACAATAATCAAATAAGAATACATTTACAATATAGTTAGATATTTTAAAGCACTATTAAAATATGTAGCGACTAGACATGGGCGTTATGAAACGTAATCGGTTTCAGAAACTGCTTACGAGACGAATAATCGCATAACTAGTTTCGGGGACAAACGCATAACGATTATTTGACATACGTAGTTTCATGACAGTAAGCAGTAACACATTTGTCAAAAGCAGTTGTAGCACAACTGTAACTTATTTCAAATAGATTATATTATAAAATAGTAATGTCAGTTACATCGATTCTAACATAGTCGCATCTCGCTCTATCTTACTACGTTTCGAACGAAAAGAGAGACAGCAATAGATCGAATTTGTAAGCAATTACATTGTAAATTATTTTCATATCCATTCTTAGAACAAAAACGTCATTAAAATATGATTGATTACACACTCCATGAAAAGAAAAAGTGATGCTAAAAATTAAAATTAGTAAATACATAAGTTAAATTCTATGGAATTAAAAATAATACTAAAAAAAGAGAAAGTAAACTGATTATAAATAATATTTTTGAATATTTTATAATAGTGAAATTGCGAACCTAATTATTAGTATAGATCATTACTATTAAATATTAAGCGGACTTTACTATATTATTAAGTGAATATAGCTTAAAAGAAATATAAAAAAATCAAATAATCAACATTCATTTTTTTTATAAATAAATCTCCAATTTTTTTACCTTTAAATTAATTATATCTCTTTAAAGTTGCGATATATTTAAACATCGTTGCACACATATTTACAGATTTTGAAAAAAAAAGTTAATATTTTTCAAATATTAAAATTCTAGGAATAAGCATTATTATGATAGGTAATATAACCTTAAGCATTTTTGTAATCATAACACTCTTTACCGTTATGATTACAGATAACATGCAACGTTTTTTGTAATCATAACTATAAAAGTAAACGTAAGCAAATGTTTGTAACTAGTTACAAAAATAAGCAGTTTTGAAAACTAGTTACTCGTGTACCCGAAACTAGTCGCAACCGATTATGCCTAAAAGACGTTACGACCCACGTCTAGTAGCGACATCTAGTGGGTAACAGTACAGTATAGTCAACAAGTCGTAGCCGCCCTGAAGTTAGCTGTAGACGGCTGCGCATATTTAATTTTAGGATTTTTTTTACTTTTGAATATTTTTTGACCGTACTGTAATTTATCTAAAAATGAGATAGTAAAAGATGGAATGAGACACCACTGGGTTTTCTATCCGAAAATTAGTTAATAATATAGACGTGGAAAATAAAATAAAACAAAAATACATATAATATAGAAATCTATTTAACGTTACATTAATAAGACGTGATAGTTATAACAAACAGGACACGAACATTCACATTCCGACCCGTCGTTCGTTGAATGTAAATATAGGTGTTCACACACGCGGTGACTTTGGCAGGTTGATAGTGACGGTCTTGTTTTCCAAATATTGCAGAATTCCTTCTTCTCCCCTGTAACATACAATAATTATATAAATATAATATCTTTATGGTTAAAACTATAAAACTGACAACTGATTTACTCTAAAGTTATTGATATATTTTAATGTTAATGCTAAATAAAATAAAGATTAGAATAATTTTCTTCTATTTTCCTAATATAGCTAAAATGGCTAAATTTAATTTGCGCCGTATGTATTGATTTTTAAGCTTGACGCTTTATTCTGTATATATCAGGGTAGGCAAAGAGGCAATCAGAACGGTGAAATTAAAATCATTTTCCATCAATTGATTCCGTGGGATCAATCCCACAACCATTGCGCTTGCAGTCTAACTCCCTGTTACTCTAAAGTAAATTCCGTCTTATTTTAATAAATTAAAATATAAATATTCTTAAATTCATATAATTAAATATTAACTAAATAGTGTTTCATATTTTTATTTATTTAATTAATTAAAGACCAAGTGTTAAGTGCAAGTTATTAAATAAAGACATTATGAATTTTAATTTAGTTTTTTTAATTACTTACAATTCGCGGCCAATACCGGATTCTCTGAAACCTCCAAATGGTGTCTGTGGCGTTACGTGCTCGTAAGTGTTTACCCTAATAAATAAAAAAAATATATAATATTTATAAAATATTATTTTCTATATGTATTAAAATGCATAATAATTACATATTTTGATTTCTCTTGTTTTATTTATTATTATAAAGAATAATATAATATTTTAATTTACCATACGCTGCCAGCCCTGACGTGACGTATGAAAGCCATAGCGGTGGTGATATCATTAGTAACGACTCCAGCGCCTAGTCCGTAGTTGGAGTTGTTGGCTCGGTCGATTACTTCCTCGAATGACTCAAATTTGAGAATGCTCTGGACCGGTCCAAAGATCTATAAAAACAATAATAAAAAATATTAAAGATATAAAAAACGAACTAGTTTGAACAATTATGGCGTAATATTAACAAGAGATATTATTACAAGTATGTTTAGATTTTATATAGCTTCCCGCTGTATCCCGTACAAAGCAGGATAGGTGGAGAAAACTTGAAAATCTAGTGTTGAGACATTCCCATCCTCATTTACTGCGTGTTTAGTGGTGGGACACAACGTCGCGTTTGCGTCGTTGCCTTACCAGAGCAACGAAATGATAATATTAAATATTTAGATATAGATTTAATTTCAGTTATATTGTTTGGCTTAAAAACATCGAAAATTTTACCTCTTCTCGACAAATTCTCATGTCTTCTTTAACATCGGCAAATACGGTTGGCTTAATATAGAAACCTTTGTTGCCATGACGCTCACCGCCTGCAATGCAGCGTGCACCTTCTTTCTTTCCTGAGTCGATGTAGCCCATCACCTTCGTGAACATCTCCAAATCGATCTGTTTAAGAAAGTAAATGAATTTCTATTATTATATTTATAGTGGTTAAGATCTGTTGTATCTTTATTTGTTTCAACAATCAGTATTTTAACGTTTTTTGATGTCATGAGTATTTAGATTCTAGAAAAATAACGATAAAGTAAAAGAGGACTATATTAAAATATATTCACAAACTAAATCTTTTCTTTCATCGTTTTTTATTTTATATTATAAATATATTATTTTTTAAAGATTATGTGAATTTACCTGAGGTCCCTGTTGCACATTCTCAAAAGAGTTACCAACTGTCCTCTTCTTAGCGATTTCTGCTGCTTTTTTCACAAATGCATCATAGATTCCGGATTGGACGTACGTCCTCGTGCCGGCAACACAGCATTGGCCGGCATTTGCAAAGGCGGCGTTGTGAGCGATTTGAGCTGCCTTTTCAACTGAAATCGTGAAAATTCATATTATAAATAGTGTTCAGAATTTAGAATACTTAAAAAATATATATGTATAAACAAATTAATTAAATTATATAATAATAAGTAATATATAATTTAATTAATTTGTTGACATGTCTATAAGTCACTTATCGCTTTTTCCTATATTCAACGATGAAGGTGTCAAAAATAACATCACATTTTGTATTTTTTTATCTAGATCTATACTAATATAATATTAAAAAGCAGAAGAGTTTGTTAATTGTTTGGTTAGAAAATCTATTTGTCAAGGAAGAAGGAAGTATTATATGGTATGGTATGGCTATGTTCCAGAATGAGGAGGTTCCTTATTCTAGAGCCCTAGCCACCGATGGCCTGGACCCTTGTCCTGACGTCGCAAGAGTATTTTTATGTTTTAAATTTATTTTTGTATATTATTTTATATTTAAAAATGTAAAATTTTCCTCTTTGGTAATAAAATAATAATATTGTAATATCAATTCAGAAGAATAATTCTAGTGATAAGAAGCAGATAGGTATGTGTAGTTAGTCGCAATTTTGCTATCTTTATACATACTTATAATATATGTATTTCCTGTAGTTAAAACCAAGATTTTAAAAACATTATGTATTTAGAAAAACATATATTCATTAAAATACTGATAAATAATCTACTTTGATTATAAAAACAACTGCTAATAATTAAACATAGCTATATATGTGAGTATCGTTGACCGACAATAAAATCACTTTAAATTATCGTCGTCGTCAGCGTGAGCAGTGAGACAACTTTGGGTGATTGGGTGTCTGAACGATGATTGGGTTCAATGCCAAGTCGGGGGATTGATTTATTATCATTTCCTCCTCTTTGGTGCACAGTGTCGTTGCGTTCTCCCGACTTCACGCAGCGTCTCGAGTTCGCGCGAAAACGGAGAACCGAATTCTCTAGTCTAAACACAATATATGAAGCTATAAAAAAATCTTCAAATTACCATCGGCGTCGTTGAAGATAACCAAAGGACTTTTTCCACCCAGTTCCAGTGTGACACGTTTTAGGTTCGTGGCAGGAGCACCTCTCATGATAATACGACCAACCTTAGAAAAATTATATACATAAGTATATTATGAAAACAGATAAAAAAGAAAATTATAACAAACGTACATGTAGTCTTATGATTTATTTGTAGGTTATCTATTATACATTTGAATTTGAAAACTCTATTTCCGTAAATTCAAGATTTAAGAAAATTTAAGGCATTATTTCTAATATTTTTATTGTTTTTATAAATTAACTACCTTTTTATTCTATTATTTTTATTAAGGTAGTCAAGTATTGTAAGTTTTGTAGTTGTATATGAATGGAGTATAGTTTAACATACCTCAGTAGAGCCAGTAAATGCCACTTTGTCCACAAGGGGGTTGTTTATAAGAGCTCCTCCAGCAGTGGGGCCGTAGCCGGTGATAACGTTCACTACTCCTGGAGGGAATCCAGCTTCTTTAATTAACGCAGCCAAAGCAAGCGCGGTAAGAGGTGTTTGTTCAGCTGGCTTTAGGACAATGGTGCAACCTAAAAAATTAAAGACACACGGTTAAAAACAATTCTATTGATATTTAAATAAAGTAATGTTATATTTGTCAAAAGCTTCTTAATACTTTCATACCTGCGGCTAATGCAGGAGCAATCTTCCATACGACCATAGGAATTGGGTAGTTCCATGGTAAAATTTGGCCGCAGACGCCAACTGGTTCCTTTAGTGTCATAGTAAGCACTTCACCATCTATAAAAACAAAATTATATAATAATATACAATATACTCGTTGCGGCACTGAGTTCCGTCACTCAACATGCAATGCCTTCAGAATTCGGCGGAAAGCGAGGAACGGAGTGTCTTAACACTAGGTTCCCTCTACCCTGCTGTGTGCGGGATATAGCGTAAAGCTGATTAATTTTTTTAACTGGTTGAATTATTCAGGAAACTTAAAAAAACTATATAGGATATAGATAGAAATCGAATAGATGAATAGAATATAGTTAGCAATAGCAATTAACGTAACGTAACTATTGAGTAGTTAGTTAAATAAAATAATCAATAAAAAGTAATACTGCTCTATAATGAATCAATCAAATACTCTAGAATTCATCAAAATCACTTACACAAATAATTTTAAATTAAGCTGAGAAAAATATATAAATATACGCGATTGGATCGAGTTTTTCTTTTTTATACTATAAAATGAACTTTGAATATTACCTGCAGGAATAGTATTTCCAAGAATTTTGTCAGCTTTTCCGGCGTAGTATCTTAAAATTGATGCAGACCACGCGACTTCACCAGTTGCTTGCGCCACTGGCTTACCATTGTCCAATGTCTCAAGTTCTCCTAAATATTTGACATCCCTATCAATCAGGTCTGCCAATTTGAGGAGTAATAAGCCTCTTTGAGAAGCATCCAACAGTCTCCATTCTGAGTAACGATGGAAGGCCTTTACAGCAGCGTCTACGGCAATATCCACATCAGCCTAGTAACAAAAGGATTTTTAATTAGCTACTTTAAAATCGAATTTAAAACTTATTTTATAGCTTCACACTTTGACATTTAGTAGGGGGTCTCTTTAAAAACATGGGTCCCCATGTTTTTAAAGTTTTAACATAACTTCCAGAAATATTATCAATAACAGGATTCTCGAAAGCCAACTGCGGTCTACCTCTTTTCGTGGTCACCCCACTTACTCTTGTATTATAAATACTTTTAACCCCTGACGAAAATAGAAGCCTATTATAAATTTTAGAGGTATGTGAGATATACGCACAATCTAATCGAATCGAATTTAATCGAGAGAATTCCTAGTTATGATTCAAGAAAATATATAGTCGTTTGAAGATTATCAGCTCTTTTATAGATGTTTGTTTACTTTTCAGAGCTTTTTGTGACAGCGGTTTTGACTTATCAATTGATAAGAGGATATTATGAGATAAAAAAAATGTCACCATTATTATATAATACATAATTTTTTTATCACCAATCCTTAACGTGATTGATAAACAACATGAACACGTTCTTCATTAATATATATTTTTGAAATATAAAATATGTAGATATTATGATGTCATAAGTACCCAATATTTTATGTATAAAAATCCATATCAAATACCTTGTCTCCTTCCGCAACTTGCACGATTACAGACTCATCTTGTGGGTTGATAGTTGGAAATGTTTTCTTGCTGACAGCGTCAACCCATTCATTGTTGATGAACAACTGTAATAAAATAACATTATTTTATTATAACCAAAAAATGTGAATTACTGTTTAATTAAACAGAATATATTATTGTACAAGATTTTACACTGATGATAGATTTTTTTGTTATTATAATAATATGGTGGATCCATAATACGAGTAAAAGCTTATAGAGCATCAAGAGTTTTATTATTTTGAATAACGGTTCCCTCTTGCTACCCTGCTATATACGGGAAACCCGTAGCAGGGTAGGCAGAGGAAACCTGGGAACCTAGAGTTAAGACGCTCCGTTCCAATTAAAACTTCCGTACCCCACGAATTTCCCCCTGAATTCTCGAGGCATTGCGTGTTGAGTGGTGGAAATATAAAATATTTCATTTCTCCGAGTCAGAAATCAGTGGAATCAAACCCACAACCTTATGCTTGTGCCCCTGCGCCACAGCAGTCTTTATGTAGATGGAGACTATAAATTGAATTTGATTGAATAATGTACGCGTCGGCTAACTGTGGGTGGTGCTGCTGTATTAGTAGTATTAAATAATAATGCTTGTACTAGCGTCAAAATTTAAATTCTATTTGTAGTAGGTATATTATATCTCTCTTCTAGTACTTTTAACAGAATGGCAGGTACTAGCGAGGATGTCACGGTGAGATTGAAGAAGAACGTGCTCAGCTGGTTTGGACACATAGAACGAATGATGAAAGAATGGCAAAAAAGATTTATGATGGAAAAGTGAGAGGTAAGAGAGGTAGGGGGAGAGCTCGGTTGACCTTCGAAAACACAGTATCAAGGAGGAGGAAGGTCACGTAAAAAGCATTAGGACCCCCCGGAGGGCATGTATGAAGAGGTTTATGATAGTGGACGAGGCGAAAGAGGTATGTAGAGACCGTAGCGTTTGGCGCTCCGTTCTCTCAGACTACCCCGCTAGGGATAAAGCGTGAAGTTAGTTTAGTTTAGTTTTTTAGTTTTTCTAGTACTTTTAAGTGCTACTTTTATGTTTTAGATAAGATTGATTATCATTTGAATAATTTAAGTAACTCCATTTTTTACACACATTTTCAATATGTAAACACAAATACGTGCGTTATTCAAAGTAGTCCTGTACCTAATGGAAGTCTTATGGCGATTGTAGGGAACAGAATATTTTTTGAACGTAAGATAAAATGATAAGATCCTATTCCCACTCGAAAAGAAATATTTAATATTTTAATTTCTACATTGGTGTCGAGGCACAGCAAGACGTTGATTTCTGCCACTCAACTTGTAACAGTATGTACCTTGAGTATAAGTTTAAAATAAATAAATAAATAAAATAAAATATGCATGGCAATACACATAAATAACATAGTTAATTATGAATAATACAAACTATATATTTTGAATAAAATATTAATCGAGACGAGTTCGTGTATTGTCGTCCCGAGTGTCGCGACCGTCGTTCTGTCTATATATGTGGGTGCAGAACTCGGAAGGCAGCGGTCGAGTCAAACTGTCAAGTACTACGGTACTAATATGTATGATGCACAGACTCGTACCAAATGTATTATAAATATAATATCATAATT
>JAAIXJ010001802.1:162127-174899 GCA_013403705.1 Heliconius hermathena | reverse complement strand
CGCTCTGGTGTCGAGGTTAAGCGCGGCGTTGAGTTCTGCCACTCAACACGCAATGCCTCCAGAATTCGGCAGAAAGTGGGGAACGGAGTGTCTTAACACTAGGTTCCCTCTGCCTACCCTGCTGTGTGCGGGATACAGCGTGAAGCTGATTTTTTTTGTAATATAAAATACATATAATACGTAAGCTATTTAAAATAATATTTAATAATATGACATAGTGAAATATATAATACGATGTGACGAAGTTTTTCGTTTTTTAGCACGCTTTTATTATGTCGAGCTTTAACATAATAACTATGTAAAAAAACCTGATTTTTTTCTGATTTTTATATCCCTCTTAATGTTGTATTATCATAAAAATTGACAATTTATGTAGATTAAATGATAATATAATATTTAATATTATGCTACATAGAGCCAGCTCTATAGTAACATACATTCATGGTAACGTACATTCAGACCAGTCGGAAGATGGAATTGGAAGATTGCTGATAGAATTTTGAACTGCCTATTATAAACATATCGAGCTTCTGCTCTTTACATTCGTATTATTAATCATTTTGCATCTAACTAATACTTATAAATCAGCTTTACAGCAGGGTAGGCAGAGGGAACCTAGTGTTAAGACACTTCGTTTGCCATTTTCCGCCGAGTTCTGGAGGCATTACGTGTTGAGTGGCGGAACCCAACGCCGCGCTTTGCCTCGACACCAGAACGAAGAAATGAAAATACACTACATATTTCATTTCCTCGAGTGCGGATCGAATCCACAACCAGTTGATTTTACAGTTACACTTTGTGCCCCTGCGCCACGACTGGTCTAGACTAAATAGGCATTATTTTGAACATTAGATAAAACCACGTATATATTTGAAAATATTTAAAAACAATAAGAATTTGTATAATGTTGTCAAATTAATTCACTTAAAATAGACGAATATTAAACAGAATGTTACACGTATTGTGACGTTACGTTAAATATACATAGGTACATAATAATGTAAATGAATTGTAAAGCAAAACATTTATTGTGCTGAGCCGTAGCATCGAGTAATTTGATTCTAATAATACGAGACCACACTATTGAGTTATGTACTAGCGATTTCAATGGATCGTTTAAACCGTAATATGTATGTAGGTATGTCATTGTTGTACATGTTGGGCGGATGTTTAGATTACGATGTAATAAAAGTGATAATAGCACACTAAATTATTAATAAAATAAAATATTTTTAAAACAAGCTTTTATTCAAAAGGCAAGTTGTGATGAAAATAATGATTTTTTGAAATTGCATAAAAAATATTTAGTTTTAATTCACTTTTTTTTAATTTTATTTTTTATTTTTAAGTTTTCTCTTGGTCTTCTCATACATCATTATTGCATAGTGTTTTCCGACCAATCTCCATCTTCAGGTGCTCGATGTCATTTGGCACCAGAGTGCTTGCAATGAAACGAATCCAAATATAACCTTTTCTTCTCCCTGAGTTTAAAAGTTCCTTTGGCCACCTTCCAGCACCATATCCAGTGTCTAGATACATTTTCCATAGTGTATTGTAATTTGCAAATCAAACACTGTCTGTCTTTCATTTGATACCTAAATTTGGTAGGTTGTGCAAAAATTAGTAAATCGTCATTTTGTTGTGACCATTATAGATTAACAAGAATATTGATTGTATAAAATTTTATTGTCATCAGAACTGAAACCGCAACAACCGGCCACTAGGAAGTGAGGCAAATTGAGCCTGCAAGTAATAAACATGTCGTTTTGCCGGTCCTCTAAATTCATAAGAGATAATTATTGTATGGACATTTCATTGCAAACATTTTCTATACATCACGTGTTCTTTTCTATTTTATTAAAAAATATTGTTGTATAACATATTTAGTGTTAAGTTTTTAGGTCATTTATTGAGCTGAGCAAAGCGAAACTCTTACTGGTCAATAGTGAGTTTCGTTGTAATGCTGGTTCTCCTAGACTGTTAAATCTACAGCTCTAAAATTTGCAGGAACGTTGTGGACGACACGGTGATCCCAGCGAAGTAGTTTGGTGATCGTGATAATTGTAGTTTTTGGGTAAACGGTCAAAATGTGCCCCATAAAGTTAAGCTGTGGAACGTTTAAAAATTCACGTGCACAGATTGAACTTCGACCAACTTAACCCAGCGCTTGTCGAAATTTTGCGCAACATAGCTTCGCTCAGCTCCGCCTACCGTGCACAGCATATGGGGGATCCAAGTATCACACTATACTGATATAGTATTTAAAGAGAAATGCTAAAGAGTTATGGTGAATTTAGTATAATATAAAATCATATTCTTTAAATATATAGATATATTTCCTTAGAAAATTATTATTTGCTTACTTTGTAATATATTTTGTGTTTTATAGAGAAAAAAATAATTAACCAATCGTCAATAAACTGAGTGCCGAGCATTTTTATAGCCTAGCGATTACGTATTAAGATCGTTAAATCTATTAAGATTTTTTTTTCTGTATAATAAAATTGTAGGTGTATTTTAATATGAATATTGTTTTTTGGATTATATAAACAGAAAGTGAAAGAACGATTTTTTTTATAACGGACTTGCACATGCTTACTTGCACAGTACGAAATTCTATATCTTATTATAATTTTTGCAGATGTTGTTAGGGGGCGTTCAAGTATTAGGTAAGCAGTTTTTTTGCAATTATTGACCCCCCCCCCTCCCCTATGTCATCAAAAATAATCCTCTTAAAATTATTTCATTGAACACGTCAATAATAAGCAAACCCAAGACCCCCCGCTCCCCTACAGTGCTTACGTAATACTTGAACGGCGCCTGTCCCAAAACCGAATATTTTTAAATAATTTAGAAAAGAAGACGAAAATCGAGCAATGGATAAATGCTCATCGTTTGCATTGAATACCTCACTTATTTTTTTTTTCGTGAGAAACTAGTGGAACTTTTTTAAAAATATAAAAAATAATTCTTTATTTAAATATAATATAACAAGATTTCCCCGAGACCAGGACTGTCACCTAACTCAGTTTTTTTACTGAAACTGGGCGAAACTGAAGTCGAACCTTCGTTCGGTCATTACTAATGCACAAAAAAGTAAATTCACAACAGAGGTCTAAGAAAAAAATATACTCGTATATTCAGAAAATAAAAACAATAACTTTTATTTACTGGTTTTACTGGTAGAAAAAATGTCACCAATTTATATATTTTAAAATGAAGCTCCGGAATAATCTCGTAAATTTAGTTTAATACACCTTACCTAAGTCTATCCGTGACAATGGACTACTACAAGACGTACTGTTCGAAACAAATATACGCGAACATGAAATCGCGTTAAATATACACGGTCGCCAAAATTTAAGATCTTATAGGCACTAATCACATAACTTCAGTATTCTTTTATATAAATTTTAAAAACAATTTCAAATTAATTATATAAGAATCTACTAAAATATAATATTTATCTAAATACATAAATGTTATGAAAATTAAAAATATCATGATTTTTTTGAAACGATATATAATATGTTACGCAGAGCCGCCTCGAGATAGAAATTACAACCGTCTATAGTTGATAAGCAAGCATATCCGGCTGGACTGCTTAAGAAAAACACTCAGTAATCACATGTCACATTCATCACGATTTTAGAAATCCGATTAGTGATAAAATTGATATTAAATAACATCGAAATAATTTAAAACACTCAATGTCTAAAGCCGAACAAAATAATGTAAATACCCATATATATAACTAGAGGTCCCGCGGCTAAGTTCTGTTCTTACACAGATAATTAAAAACATTGTAATAGTTGCCATTAATTTAAATACTTCTCGAACATACTTTAAAATTTTTTTATTAAGATTTTCATAATATAATTAATTATAATTAATATTAAATATATCATATAAATTTATATACCAAATCTTGCCCCCCCTTTTAAGGCTATTATTATATTTTTTAGGGTTTAACCACAAATGTATAGTTTTTAGATTTTTTCCTAAATAAGTATTATCTGTAGATGCTAGCTGTCAAATTTCGTAATTCTAGATTAACCGAAAGTATCTTATTGATTTTAATTCCTTTTATAGTGTTGAAATACGCCTTTTTTACGATATAAACGGCCATACCTCTTTTTGAGTAAACATAGAAATACTTTTTTTTCAGGAAATCATGATTCATGTGCCCGTAGATCTGAGTATATGGTTTAAATTTCAACTCGATATCTCCAAGCGTTCTTGAGATAAAGGCTCTTGACAGACAGGCGGACGGACAGCAAAGTGATCTTATAAAGTTCCTTTTTTCCTTAAAAGGTACGGAACCTTAAAAACTAAAATATCACACGACATTTTAATTAAAATAAAAATAAAATTCAGGTGTTAAAACACATTAGATGTTCCAATACTTTTTATCAATCGACTGTAAAAATAATAATTTTGGAAGCTTGTTTACGCGACTAAATATCGATTAAGTGTCCCTGCTGACATCGATGTTAAAACATCGATATTTCTGCTAACATCGATGTTCATCGAAAATCGATGATCATCGAGCATCCCTAAATTAAAGTACCTATGCGTGACTGTCGGCTTGTCTTTGTTAAATTATTTCGTCTTTTAGTAAGTGTTTTTTATTTTAAAATGGCGTATTCTCATTTTACTTCTACGGAGTATATGGATGTGATTTTAATTTATAGAGAAAAGGAAAAAATACACAAAAATTCAGGCTTTATTTCCACGAGACAGGCCTATCAGAGTAGCATATTGCCAATAGCTGCTAGAAATGTCAACATCGACTCAGATTTTGTATTTGACATTTTGTGGACTGACGAGAGCATTTTCACTCGCAATGGCAATTGTAACTCGCAATGTTTAAGATATTGGAGTGAACAAAATTTACATCTGAGTCGAACTGGACTGGAATTAATCGAAATGAAATATTAGGGCCAGTTTTTATTGACGGCAATTTCAATACTACGAAATTTTTAGAATTCATACGCGGCCTCGTAACAGAATATGTCGACCAGATCCCCCTAGACGTATATCCTAAGATGTAATTTCAATTAGATAGAGCACCCGCACACTCTGGAGTGCTAGAAACACGCTCGCGCATATTTGAAGAACAATGAATCGGAAGATATGGACCCCGGCGGTGGCCTGCCCGGACCCCGGACCTCACGCCGCTTGATTTTTTTTGTGGGGGGCGTTTTATTTTAAAACGATAATTTTATTATTTATTTTGTTTGAAAAAATAACTTTTTCATTTTTAGGAATTTATTTTTTTCTGAATTATATTAGGCTTTTATAGAGTAGTTAAAACTGGTTTCATTTAAAGTGGTGCTTACACTTCCACCCTGTATACGTTTAATGATCAGAATTTACTATTATATTAGTAGTACTATTTTTTTCCAAAAAGTAATGATATTCCATCTTAAACATAAACGTGGAATAAGACCAAAATTCAATGTTGAGTAATACGTTGTCCTTGTCGTCACCGATAAAAGAATCAGAGATCTATATGATTGCCAAATTCTATGTTCACTCGAAATAATTCAAGCTCAAAATTAGATTTGGCTATATTTTACCACTAAACTAAACGTATCAATGTTTAAAGCTTAAATTGTATCCCGAGTAAACACTCTTATTAACTAGCTCCAAATCAGCACCCATATAGGTCTCTGTATTTTTTGTCCATGACCACGAAAATGACGCATTACTCAACATTGAACTTGGCTCACACGCTACAATTATATTTTTGATGGGCTAAAAATATACTCAGAAGATATTAACCGATAATATCAATATTGTGAACTTTGTAATTTGTTACTGTTCATTTATTTATTCTTTAATTAGTAAAATCACATACATACTAGTAGATAATTATATTTTAATAGACTCTACAAATAAATATTACGTATTTTATGTAAAAGATTTGTAGGTATAACCACATCGTCATGATGTATTATTGGTTAAATTTTGTTATAAATAAATCTGAACGATTGCAAGGCACTCTATTTCAATGAATTTACAAACAAATAAAGAGCATGCTAATTTTAAATTTTAACTAATATGTACCAGCGATACAATAAAATAGTGTTAACGCGAAAGCTTAAAATATTAAAATTATTTATACATTATTAAAATCCTAAATATATTAAGATTAATTTTGCTACTTACGAGTAATAAAGTGTAAGGAAACGAAACTTACTTTAGTGTATTTAATTTCCACTTTCGCCATTTTAGATGTATACACGACTGTTGTGGTGCGCGGACTGACGCAAAGTACTGCTTATAAATGTATTTGAGCTAGATGTGTGGATAACACGATAACCGTTGGCTGTAGGGTTGTTAATATTTTTTTATTTTAAGGAATATTTAACGTTTATTTGATAAAGATAACAAAGAATTTTTTTATCAATTATGTAACAAAAAATGTATTTTATTAGTTTCATAATTTTTATTTTTATAGAATCATCGTATATTATCTTGACGGCAGACGTGGCGCAGGGGCACAAAGAGTGACAGTAAACGTGACAGTTTGTGGGTTCGATTCCCACTGGAGAAAATGAAATATTTAATATTTCCATCTTCTTCACTCTGGTGTTGAGACAAAGCGCGGTGTTGAGTTCCGCCACTCAACACGCAATGCCTCCAGAATTCGACGGGCATGGGGAACGGATTGTCTTCCATGCTATAATGCATATAATATTTAATTTTTTAGCGTGGCGCAAAAAAAATAAAAAAACTTGACTGTCTTACATTTCTGTGTGTGTTTAAACAAACTATCAAATTCATTTCCTTCCTTAACCCTAACCCTTAAGAGCTATAATAAATTATAATGACTATTATGGGTGTAAAAACATCTTATTTTTAAAAGTAATGAAATTATTAATGAATTGTAAGAAATGGTGAACAATTTAGTTTTAACAGTTAATTTGGACCTTTGTTAATAAATATATGTAGTTATTTGTATATATTTTTATATTAACTTTAATAAATTTTACATAGAATTTACATTACTTATAGATTTTTTCCTCACAAGTGTGACAAACAAACTTTACTTTCTTAGGGAACTTTTATTTTCTCAGTCATTTTCAAATATATTTTTTTGAACTTTCATTTATAAAATATTTTCGTAGGGATGAGATAGAGTTTCTTCTTAATCATCAACACTTTGGAGATCATCTTGATGAATGTCTTCTTCTAATAAGCCCTCTTCGTCAGTCGGCTCGTCGACAGATGCTAGTACAGCTTTGATTTAAAATTTTTGTAGATATTAGTTACTATTACTTTCGTAGACATATAATCCAAAAAATATCCTCCATTTTGCATGCTGAATCTCCATTTTCCATGCGTAGTTCACTAAAAATCATAAAAAAGGTAAACACTTACGTTGTTAATCAGTAAGGCACTATGAATATTATAGGTGTCAATAGACCCAGGAGGCAAATGTTTGGTAAAAGAAGCGCGTGCGAACGACCACTTTCATCCCCTATTCAAGGTCTACAGACAACTCAGGAAGATACACAAAATTGCGATCTTTACACCCTAATAGCCTTTAAGGGTGAAAGTAAAAACTGTAAATAAAAAATATTTTGTAGTAATACTTATTCAAAAGTTTATATATTCACTGGGCATTGGATGTAATGGATCAATAGACGCACTAAATTAGTACCCTAAGCATTTTGTGCAAAAATATGAAAGTTGAACTCAGTAAATATATAAAATACAAAATAAAGCCCCGAATGCATAAAATAAATTATCCAGTGCTAAGTAACACTAGTGCAAGTAGACAAATCCAATGACGAGTCATTAACAAAATCAGTTCACTGGTTTAACAGTCACAAGGGAACACAAGTACGGACATACATATTTACATACACGCTAAAAACATAACCCTCCTTTTGGGCTTCGCCGCAATCGTGAAAAAAATATATAAATCCACTAGGAATGATTATAATAATAGCAAGACATTATATAATTAAAAGAAAAATGTATAATTTCAGAAGTCTCAAAAGAGCCTCTTTTGAGCTTAGCTCTTTTGAGCTACACACATGTTATGGTTACAAAAACTCCAACAAAAGTTAGACAACGAATTCAAAAACAGATTTTTATCTATAAATTTTGTATCAGGTAGTATTGTAGGTGTAGTATTGCTTTGTTTAGAATTGTTCTATCATGTCTTGTCTTGTAATTAGGACTCTCTACCACCTGTTTTGTTACATATTAGTATGGGTGTAGTTGATTCTGTAATAGCTTAAATATTTCTAGCGTTTGATTCACAATTTTTATAATTTGACTGTGTCCATGACTATAATCTGTGACAGGGAAAAACAAGCAACATATATATATATACTGGATAGTTTTCAGTTGTCGTTCATATTTTCTGCATTTATCCCTTTGCCATGTTGACATTGTCATTAAATTTTGTTTCATAACCACATGTTTCTGGGAACAAGGCACTTAGTTTTAGCCATTTGTTGGGACCATTGATCCATTGAACCATTGAAGCCATTTGTGCACCTGGCACATTGACTTGGAGGCTTCCAAGTCAATGTGCACCTGTTTCAAATTATGTATCTGCCGTGTTTTTTTGTTTAAACCAATTGTCGAACATATATATATTGTTGTTGAACATATATCTATACTGGATAGTTTTCAGTTGTCGTTCATATTTTCTGCATTTATCACTTTGCCATGTTGACATTGTCAATAAATTTTCTTTCATAACCACATGTTTCGGGGAACAAGGCACTTAGTTTTAGCCATTTGTTGGGACCATTGAACCATTGAACCATTGAAGCCATTTGTGCATCTGGCACATTGACTTGGAGGCTTCCAAGTCAATGTGCACCTGTTTCAAATTATGTATCTGCCGTGTTTTTTTGTTTAAACCAATTGTCGAATTGTTGTCTATATGATCCTGAAATAATTTAAATGTAAGCGACCTATTTTAATTAAATTGTATAAAATGTTTATTTATTGCAGAATATAATATTCTCTATGGTCTTATGTAAAAGAAACGTCTAAGATTTTTGACCTATTCCTCCCATAATACGTTCAGTGTACAGTCCTCTACTGCCTTTTATCCTTTTTACATTCCCCTATTTACAGGCCCCTTAGAGATTATACTAATAATAATGTAATGTTTTACTATGACGCATCAGCCGGGATCCCTCTCTAGGTAACCAAAGGTAATTATTCCGTAGAGATGGTCGCCGGTTAATGCGTAGGAACTATGGAAAATGTGGAAATCTAAATAAACTAGGGCTATGGGATGGAATTTGGATGGAGTGGCTAATGGGCTATTAATTGAGACTACCTTACAATAATCCCTACAATACTTTACAATAATCTCAAATCGAATGTTTGGTGGACGGTGACTCACCTTCCACTAGATGGGCCCCCATAAAGCGGTGTAGTGCCTCGAGCGCAACATCGGCGTGGTCGACTAAGGGTGAAGGGATGTGTGCACCGGTTTCACCATTACAAAGAGCTCGTGAGCGGGTTTCCCCGTTATTACGAACATTGAGCACTTCCACCCTTTCGAGCTTATAGCTCTTGCGCTCCACTCTGCCGGCCGACAAAGGCAAGCCAGAGGCGGGGGATAGATTACATTTCCCTTCTGGAGTACTCAGGTCCGTGGGGTCGCCACTCCAACAGCTCGCCACAAGCTGCATGCCCTGTGGGCTCACTATTATCATCATTATTATGATTTATCTTACTATTATAACTCTCTTTTTGATAGATTACAATTCACCTCCGGAGGTTTTCGGCCAGTAGAATCGCCACAACCACTCTGCCGGCTTATTATTATTTTCTGATAATTATAGTAGTCGTTTGCAATAATTTCATACACAGATTCCTGATGAGATATGCGTTTTCACAATACAAATCTAAAAACGATTTAAATTGCGAACATATGGATTTCAAAAAGCTTTTTGTAAAGGTAAAAACCTTTTGGAAAACAAAACTTGTAACGTTTCAAGTCTATTTCAGAATGGATTAAGTTTATGATGAAAAAAAATTTTATGTATCCTGGACCTTTCTGTAAGACTTGCAAAAAGTGTCAACCCTAATATAAGCTATCGACATACGTAAATAATATGTAAATAGCAATATGTATGTTTGTAATATAATAAAGCGGAAGAGTTTGGTTGTTGGTTTGTTTGTTTGTGTAAACGCTAAGAGCTCTAGAAGTACTGGTTGGATTTACTTTTTTTTTGTTTTGTATGAAAGCTACATTCCTCGGGAGTGTTATAGGCATAACCTTAAATAATGAAACAACACTAACTAGGAACGCCATCGTATTAGAAATAGTTAAATATCTGTAAGTAAATTGTACTGCAAAAATATCCAGTTTCATTAGTTCTAAAATAAAGTCCGGGACACTTTATATCTATCTCTTATAAATAAGTCACAATAAGGTATTTTGTGACAAAAAAATAATTGAAAATTTCAAAGTGATGTTAAAACATTTTTTATTTGACAAAGATATTGAAACTTACAAGCGAAAGTGATTCCATCATCAAGAATATTTTATGAAGATAAGTTTGGCTTTTATAGCATGTAATTTGGATGTATAATTTTCGAGAAAATGTAAAATTAAAATAATTCAACGCTCTGTTTACGGTGGCAAGCATAGGCTCGACACGCGTGGGGGCGCCGCCCATTTTGTCCTCGCAATAGCCAGTAGTGCTTGCACTATTTTAAAATTATGAAAAATGATTGAATGTATAAATTATATGTACCTGTATAATTAATCTTATGACAAATAAAGCATAATAAAAAAAAATATAGTAGATTAGATAGTATGCGGGCGAAGCCGCGAGTGGTCCGATATCATAAAGTATTTACATAAAGATAACTAAAACAAAACACTTAAAATGATTATTGAAAGACTTATGTTAATTATAATATGAGTTTACATTTTTTAAAATAATGCAATTGAGTTAATTATATTTATTTATTAAAACATATTTTAATTATCTTTTTAATATCGATGAAGTTAAGGGATAATGGAATTATAATTCGAATTTTAAGGCCAGTCGTGGCGCAGCGACACAAAGTGTGATTGTAAAACCGACTGGTTGTGGGTTCGATCCCCACTCGAGGAGATGAAATATTTACTTAAATTTATATTTCCATTTCTTCACTCTGGTGTCGAGGCAAAAGCGTGGCGTTGAGTTCTGGCACTCAACACGCAATGCCTCCAGAATTCAGCAGAAAGTGGGGAACGGAATGTCTTAACACTATGTTCCCTCTGCCTACCCTGCTGTGTGCGGGATTTTGGAGAGATTTAGGAACAAAATTGTTTCTGTAATAAAAAAAACACTGATCTATTTCCCATTTGAGTTAATTTTGATAGTACATACATCAGTTATTTTAGCTTTAACTAGTATATTTCATCTAACCTTGAGTGCATGTTCAATAAAATAGTTTAAAATGGTTAAGTTCGAGTGTTATTTTAAAATTATTTGTAAAGGATTATGTCTATATTTAATAATTTCTCATAATCAATATTGAAAAGTAAGAACAACTGTGATTACCATGTGATCGAAAAGTGTCTTAGAAAAAGTGATCGCGCTTAGCGCTCATGAATTTTACAGAGTCAATAACCGAACATGCGTTCCATCCAGGACTTGGGTTATTTATATCTCCATAATTATAGAGTACTTACAGCTTGTGTACCCTGTTGTATTGTTATTATAATATTTTAGTACGGACACATTTTTAACCTATATTTTTAACAAACTTATATGAATTTCATATTTATCATTAACAATTAGGTTGTAAATTGCAGAGGCCAGTCGTGGCGCAGGGGCACAGTGTAACTGTAAAATCGACTGGTTGTGGGTTCGATCCCCACTCGAGGAGATGAAATATTTACTTAAATTTATATTTCCATTTCTTCGCTCTGGTGTCGAAGTTAAGCGCGGCGTTGAGTTCTGCCACTCAACACGCAATGCCTCCAGAATGGGGGAAACGCAGGCAGGCAGAAAGTGGGGAACGGAGTGTCTTAACACTAAGTTCCCTATGCCTACCCTGTTGTGTGCGGAATACGGCGTGAAGCTGATTTATTTATTTTAATCAATTTATAAAATTATTTTGAATTTGATTGAAAATTTGTACATGTGTTGCCAGAAAGATCATAGTAACTACAAAATACTCTCTTTATTAAATTAATTTCTTATTAATAGTGACTATAAATTCGATGTTATGCAAGCGATGTTATTTATATATTTATATACCCTTAAAGATTGTAAATATTGTGAAGGTAAAAAATCCTCTGCCTACCCTGCTGTGTGCGGGATACAGCGTGAAGCTAAAATAAATCAAAAATTATCGTGATTTCAGCGTGAAGCTTATATAAAAAAAAATAATAATAATGTTTTTTACAGGTCTAGATCCAGCCAGACCATTAGTATCAAATTATGGATCCCGACTTTTTCGTCTTGGTAGAGACGATGCGTACGTCGTACAAGTCATCCATACTAATGCAGGTTTCCTTGGGGAGAGTGGTTTGGTTGGACACGCTGACTTCTGCGTTAATGGCGGGAGAGTACAACCAGGTTGCAAGGGGCATTTGATGCGTGAGTATTATCTATCTATTTTTTTTAAACATTTTTAAAGTGTTATTCCACACTTAGGAAAGAAAAATACTTATTTAGAAAACGTATAAAAATTTGAACGCAGCGGGACTCGAACCCGCGCCTCCTGGAAACCGACCAGGCGCTCTGACCACTAAGCCATGCGTTCTCGCCAAGCTACGTCG
>JAAIXJ010001802.1:62155-151690 GCA_013403705.1 Heliconius hermathena | reverse complement strand
CCACTCGAGGAGATGAAATATTTACTTAAATTTATATTTCCATTTCTTCGCTCTGGTGTCGAGCGAACGAGAACACGAAAGAACGAGAACACGCAATGCCTCCAGAATTCGGCAGAAAGTGGGGAACGGAGTGTCTTAATACTAGGGTTCCTCTGCCTAACCTGCTGTGTGAGGGATACAGCGTGAAGCTGATTAAAATAAAACTAATATTAAATATTTAAGGGCAGATTGGCAAAATGCAAACAAAAAAAGGATTTAAATCGGTTAAGCCGTTTCTGAGATTATCATGAACGAATTCACAGACAAACAGACAAACTGACCAAGTTCTATTACAATGTTAATTGTAACATCTTCCATGTACAGACACCGATGAGTTAGGATTTTATTGTAAGTATCGATAAGTTGTGTTTTTATTTCAAAAATTCAATTGAAGATTCTTATGGGAGGTACGAAAATGCGACCTAAAGTTTTAATAAATTTCTCATTAAAAATCTTCATTGCGTTGCAAACATACTTTATAGGTATATCAAAACACGAACATAATTCAGTGTGTTAATTAAATAATTTTGTGGTTTAAGCGGGCGAAGCCGCGAGCGGGTCGCTAGTATTTAATAAGTATTTTTGAAATATTTTTTTGTTACATAAATTCAGATTAAAAACACTAGTAGAATAAGATATGATTTTTATTTTTTTTGTCTGTTTGTAGACGCACATCTTTGGAACTACTGCTTTGAATGAAATTTTCGTAGTTGTATAGCGATGTAGAGAGATGTTGAGATGCCGTTTTTATTTATAGATTATAATGTACCTGTGAATGAAAACAGCTTCTCAACATCGTTCTCAAGATCGGTCTCACAATTGAGAACGGTTTATAAATACGAGCCTTACAAAGATATGTGTTTTATATTAAAGTCAAACATTTCTTTAAGCAATTGCATAAATGCACAAATCAATGGACAGTAAACTTTAAAGTATGTAATGGTTAATTTTAAAAAATCATATTTTTTGTTTAATTTTTTTATATTATACCATAAAAATGTATTATATGTACGTACTTGTAACATATAATAATTTTTTGTCGATATAATTTATGTTAAAATAAATAAGGGTACAACCAATTGAATTTATATTATGTACTCGTATGATTTAAGTCTTAAACGTGCATTTCAAAAGTGGACTTTTAAAATATATTGTTAGATTTTTTTTTCTTGTTCTTATTTCCAGCATAACAGATATAAACTCCAAAGTCAACTATAAATTTAAAATTACAAGATATTTATAATGTTTTTGCAATATATACACTATACAAATATATAACACAAAAAATATTATGTAATCGATTTAAGGACTCCTTTTTGGATAGAGCATTACTTCAATAAAAGCACAGGCTAAGTTGCATTCTTCATTATAAAGGATTGTTCTAAATGTGAGGTCCCCGTATAGAAACATACCTCCATAGTGTTTTTGTGCTATTTTATCTATGTCGAGGTTCAAGCTGTAGTTGCCCTAAAATGTGTTGAAAAATTTGTTTAAATTACATCATATATGAAAAAAATGCTTAAAACGCATATGACAATGTAGACAGAGAAAATCTAGTGTCAAGATACTACTGTTCTCCGCCATTCGCTCGGATTTCAGGCATCTCAGGATAAGCGGATCTCGACTAAGGGAAATGAAAATAATTGATTCCGTCGAATGGAGTCCGCTTTCCGCCGTTATCGCGCTTGCACTCACTACGTCACGATAGTCATTTTATCTAAAATATCTGTGTAAACTTAAAATTATCTTTTATGATTGTAATGATGTAAATTTTTGATGTTTCACAACACATAAATGCTATAATATAATATATCAGTAAAATATAAAATCATTTTAAATAATAAAATATGTTTATTGAAAGTGCAATTTAGTGTCCTTCCATTGTATAGAGGTGGTCTCCACTCTGGCATTCTCCATGTTCATTAACTAATATTGATAAGACTGAAATCCAATCAGCTTCATGCTGTACCCCGCAGAGGGAACCTATTGTTAAATTGTTACCCATTTTCCGCCGATTTTTTCGCAGGCATTGCGTGTCGAGTGGCGAAATTCAGCGCCGGGATTTTATCTTGGTGCCAGAGCGAATAAATGAAAATATTCATTCATTTCCTCGAGTGGGGATCGAGCCCACAACGGTCGCGTTACAGTCCGATCATTGTGCCCCTGCGCCACGACGGAGATTGGAAAATATCTTAATTCAAAATAGGACTTAAAACAGGCTGGAGGAGAAATGGACAGATAATAAATAGTGTGTGAGGTTTAAACTTGCCTGTTGAAACATACACGTACTGGTTATATTGAATATGGTTTGGAATATGGGCTTCATGAAAAGATTATCACATGGTTTTTTCATTTGCAATCTTATTAAGGTTTTGTTATTTATTGTTGACATTATACTACCCTGCGTGATTGATGATATTTATTAAAATTATGTTAAATTATTCTATTGGAAATATAGTAAATATTACATAAGTGCATTTGTCCACCATACAAGCGGTTACGATTTTTTTGCCAGTTTAGACTTATTTTAAAATATAAGACGATACATAGGACTGTGGGGGATTCGAGGAATGAAATATTTCATATTTATTTTTCCTCTTTCTGATAACGAGTTAACACGCGGAGTAGAGTTCCTCTGCTCACCACGCAATGCGTTGATAATTCGGCGGAAAGTGGAGAATGAAAGTTTCTGAATGGCGAAAGGAGTGTTTTAACTAAAACTAAAACAAGGCTTCCAGCTTCCATCAGCGTACTCTGCTATGTGCGGTATACAGCGTGAAGGAAAAAAAACTTAATAATATATTACCCGAGATGGAATCATATCTTTAATGACACTATAATTTACTATTAAATTCGTCTCGTTAACAACTTTTGCAACTAGGTTTCCACAATGGACTCGCTTAGGTCCTTTACATACGTCAAATCGCAATATTTTAGTTGTAAACTTGCCCTGAAAAAAAATTAACATGAAATTAGTTTGGCTTTTAACACATAATAATATATATGATGCGTATTTGAGATACAAACGTAATCTTTTGGTGAAACACGATTAGATGAACAAACAATATAAAAAACAATGATGCTATATGATATCACAATATGTTTTAACATTTTAAAATAACATCTATACAGAATAAATCAAACAGTGAGTACTGGAAATTAAATTTAATAGTACCAAAATATTTTGTTCGTAGCAGAAAATTAAATGTATGTTATTTAGAAAATCGCGATTACAAGTATTTTTCGAGATTATTATAGTTAATAGCGTTTGTTGTACCATTCGTAAATGGTGTTATTATACGAACGGTATATATTTATGAAATATATTATTAGAAAATGCATTAAATGCAATTTGAGGCCTTCGTGACGCAGGGGCACAAGTGTGGCTGTTACGCGCTGGTTGTGGGTTCTTTGGGGACTTTGGATAACACAAAAAATGTAAAAAAAAAAAATATTCTCTTTTACCAAACGATCATCTTAGCAATTACCTATGGCGTAAATTTGTAAAAACCTCCTAACAGAGATGATTACAATTCTCCCGAGTGGAGGGAAAGAATTAGTATTCGGTAATATTTTCATTTCTACGTCCGTCGTCGTCGTGGGGAGCCGAATTAAACCCACAACTGTAGTAAATTTTAAATTTATTTTTATAGAGCAACGCCATCTACAAATTAATGTAGGAAGTATATCGATACCCGTATTGAAGAACTTAACTAAATAATACGATTCAGTAAATAGTAAATACACTGACACGCTTTGCTTTTTTATCATGGAGAGGAAGTGAATATTTTATAACTATAGGTATATGGGAGGGACATACCATATAGATTTTGAGTACATGGCGAATATAGTTGACAAACTTAAGTTTGCGGGCGTATGCAGTCATGTTGTATGAAATGAACTACAAATAAAAAGTTACAATAATATTTTTCTATGAAATATCATCATTTTCACATAGGATTATTTTTACTTGTATTGTAAGATCTCACTTTGTGCCGAATTTCATAATTGTAGGTTCACAGAAAGTTCCAAGGTAATAGGTACTTTTTGCGGCAAATTTCATACTAATTGCATAAATGCTCGTATCATTTGATTGCGTTGATTAAAAAGCTTTTTTTGTCCATACTCCAAGGGACCGTAAACCTGAATATTTAATATTAATTTCAGCTTGATACGGTTACGTAATCTTGAGATAAGCGGCCTTGACAACGAACTGATCCTATAAAAGTTTCATCTTTTCCTTTTATGGCAAAGAACCCTAAAAAGTTTACATTCGTAAACGTAAACGTGACTAACAGACGTGTGATTTCCATTTACATAGATACATTCCGCAGCCGTAGGTAGTACTACTGTGTAGTTTTTTGCATCCCAGTAATCCCATTTTAACATTAATTAAATAAACCGGACACGCGCGAATCGAGCTTGCCCACCGAGAGTTCCATAAAAAATAGGAGATTTCGAGCTTTTTTGAAATTCAAGCTTAGCTTAGGTAGAGCCCTTTCATCTCATATCTCACTTAAACTAGCTTTGATATAAGACCTTAATATAAAATTTTGCCCCTTTTTAAGGCTATTATTTTATAGGATTTAACCACAAACGTATAGTTTTCTGATTTTTTCTTTAACTAGAAACTATCTTAATCTGTAGATGGTAGCTGGCAAATTTAATAATTATAGGCTAACCGGAGTACCCTATTAATTTTGATTCCCTTTATAGTCGAAATACGCGTTTTTTGCTATATAAACGGGGGCATATCTGTTTTTTTAAATTAAATGTAGACATACGATTTTATCAGGAAATTAAGGTATCTCTAAGCATTAATGAGATAAAGGCTTGACAGACGGACATCAAAATGGGGGTTCCTTATACGGGTTCCTTTTTACCTTAAGAGGTACGGAACCCTAAAAATAAAAACATTGCTCACTTAAACAAATATCGTTCAGTTGGTCCAATAATGACGTAATGTATGTACTTAATAAAAAAATATGCAAAAAGACTATTACAAGCTTTGATTGTGTCCTGCAATATTTCATAAATTGCAAATGCATCATGTTGTACCAAATGAGGGGTTTTATGTATATATAATGATAATAATATTTTTTTTTACTTTGACACTACATCCCACACATAGTAGGGTAGGTAGAGAGAATCTAATGTTAAGACACTCCGTTCCTATTAGGACACTTTCGCTCCCCATTTTCCGCCGAACTCTGGCGGCGTTGGTCTTTGAGTGAAGGAACTCAACGCTGTGCCTTGTTACAATATCGAAGAAATTCAAATATAAAATATATATTTTTAATATATATCCAACTTGGGAAATGTTTGTAATCATTATAATATAGCTTTTTCATTATAATATTGAGGGAACTAACTGGTAACCTTTTTGTATGATATTCCAAACAGTACACGAGGAAAAAAAAGCGGACAAGCACGAGTTGGGCTGGCCCACCGAGTGTTCTGTAAAAAAAATAGGTTTTGAGCTTTTTATAAAATTCAGGTTTAGCTTAGCCAGAGCTCTTTCATCCGACATCTTACTTGAACTAGTGGCTTTAATACCAAATTTTGCCACCTTTTTAAGGCAATTTTTTTTAATTAACCATAAATATATAGCTTTTAGATTTTTTCCTGAACTAGTACTACCTGTAGATACTAGCTGCCATATTTCATAATTCTATTTCAACCGGAAGTACCCTATGAATTTTTATTTCCTTGATAGTGTCGAAATACACGTTTCTGCGATATAAACGGCCGTACCTTTTTTTAAAGTAAATAAATCAAATATTTTTTTTTAAAGTAAATATATTTTTTTTAGGAAATCATAGAGCCGTAGGTCTGGATATATGATTTGAATTTCAACTCGATATGTCCAAGCTTTTTTGAGATACAGGCTCTTGACAGACAGATAGATAAAGTAATCTTATAAGGGTTCCCTATTTCCTTAAAAGATACGGAACCTTAAAATTCAGCATATGTTACTTTACGATTGTATTCTAGCCAATGTCTCAAACGATTAGGTCAATTAGGTTAACTAACGGAATTAAGAGTCATTGAAAAAATATTTTTTATAGCCAATATATTTTTAAGTGTTCACTATTTAATACTATTTATATAAGTAACGATGTGACTGATTATACTTAATATATTTATGGCATTTTCTTATAAATTAAAATAATTTACTTATTTAAATAACTACACAATCACCCTTAACGTTTAGTAAAAAAATTATTGCGACCGTCTTTTTTTAAAGACTTTTTGTCTTTTAAAAAAAGGTGATCGCAAGGCTTCTTTACTTGGAGCCTAATCATGGCTTTTCTTTTTATATTTTAGTTTCACTCTGTATCCCGCACACAGTAGGAAACTAGCAGAGGAAACCTACTGTTAAGACACTCCGTTTATATTAAGACACTTCCGTTCACCACTTTTCGCCGAATTCTCGAGGTATTGCCATTCATTGTCATTTGCCTCGGTACCAGAGCGAGAAAATTAAAATATAACTGTAATACTTTTATAAGAAACCAAGTGCTTTATACTTTACCCAGATAAAAATAATATTTTTCTTCAAGTCCATGCCTATCACAGCATTAGTATCGTTTTCCATTGTCGCTGTAACATTACCGCTGATGAATCATTTTAACCTATTGTACACATCTAATTTTATTACCCCTACATTGAAATTATCCTCTAAATATTTATTATTATATTTTTTTTCATATCCATTCTGTATTCCGCATATAGTAGGATAAGTAGAGGGAATGTAGCGTAAAGACACTCCGCTCTCCACTTTCCGCCGAATTTTTCGAGTCATTGCGTGCTGAGTAGCGGAACTCAACGCCATGCTTTGCCTTATTACCAGAGCGGACCCACAACTATCGCCTTTACAGTTACACGCTTGTGCCCCTGCGCATTTTTAATGATCTTTTATTTTTTATTAAATTACACAAAACTCACGTAGTCTTTATTATCGAGTTAAGTCGACGCAAAAACAAAAACTGCAAGCTAACCATATAACAACCAATATAATGATTTAACATTTCAAAATAGTGTGAAAAAATTGTTCTACTGTAGTAATCATAGACAACAGTAGTAATTATAGTAAAATATTGTATTAAGTACTTTATTATTATTAATTATTTTAATAATTCTCTGTTACAATTATTTTATGTAATCACTTTTGTTGTTTAGTTTAGATTTAGATATTTTTTTTTCATTTTTGTGATAATAAATGCTTAGATATTTTAACGATTTGTTCTAGTTCTGCAGAGTTAAAATATTGTATTTTTATGCTAATATTTAAAGCTTAGGTATGTTTATACAGATTATACAGTAATGAAAAATAAAAAAAAAATTGTATTACATATTTATTTTTAAATATGTAATACTAATTAAGCGTAGTAGTACCTATACGTACTTTTTAATTTAGTTTTATTATAATTTTATTAAACAAAAAACTATATATTACGTCAAACGAGATAAAAAGTTTAATCACAAACCTTCAATGTCATATTAGAGATGACTCTAGGAGCAAATGGTGTTACGCATTGCTAGCCTTATTTTGAAATTTATAAATTTGGGACTCGTGATAGTTGCTGGGGGTTTATGGATCATAGGCGAAGTGAATAGGAGACCGAAGAATAGAGATGAGCAGACGCTTATAGGGGGTGCCATATGGTCACAGATACAAATACCTATAGGCCTTATTATGTCCATGTTAATTGATGAAGAGATGTATACGTTTATGCATGCATATTTTTTATTTTCTGGTTTTGTGGTACTCGGGCTAAATGCGGCTATGCTGGTGAGATATTTTTTTCAAATTATACACTGTAACAATATTTTTTCTACTGAATCGAAAAAAGTTACTTTACCTATAATAATATAAATAATGAAACGTGTATAGCTTCACGCTGTATCCCGCGTACAGCAGGGTAGGCAAAGGGAGCCTAGTGTTAAGACACTCCGTTCCCCACTTTCCACCAATTTCTGAAGGCATTGCGTGTTGAGTGGCGGAACGGCGGAATGAATATATAAATGTAAATAAATATTTCATCTCCTCGAGTGGGAATCGAACCCACAACCAAATCGACTGGGTGTGGGCAGACCCACTTTATGCCCGTGCGCCACGACTGGCCTCAAAAAAACAAAAGAAAAAAAAATCGTGTATAGGTATAGGATGTTACATAAAGGAGACAAACTATTCCATACATTTTTGGGCCCAGAATGTAAAGAGATGAAAATGATACGATTTAATAGATTTAGGTACATCATTCCCTCCCTGGAAACTATATAAATTTTGGCAATCTGAGAGCTGAGTTATTAGAGATTTGATAAAAATGAGGTTAAGTTCGCAGCACTATTTCTTGAATATCAACTTCTATAAAATATGTGATTACTGAGTTGTTTAAGCATTAATATTTATTATTTATAAATAAAATACATTTTAATGAATATTTTATTCTTCTTCTATTATTAAAATGTCATCTAAGAAGTGTGCAGGTGGAACTAAATTATTTTGGTACCTAGCTCAACTAAGGTACCATATAATACTCATAACGTGAGCACAGCAGCCTACCATTCGTCTTCCTACAATACAATTGCAGTATTTCATAGCAATAGCTTCCCTTCCTCTACGAGAGCTGTCATCGTCTAAAGGTCGTCGGACTAGTGTATTGCAGCGTCCGTTGGCTAACCCACAATTCACACAGCGATTCATATCCACAGCGTGGCAGTCGTAAGATCCAAAAGATTTCGGAGTCCAGTGGGGAATTGAGGGTCGTACAAAGTAGGCAGAGTCAAAATCCGAGAAAAACAAAGCAGTAGTCGTTGAAAATATCAAACAAACGGGAAAACACTCAAAACTCTCATTCGTAATGAGAGAAGCAAAAAATGCAAAAAATCATTAGACAGGGTGTCATTGTCAATCAGCTGTCACATCTCTCATTTAAAATATGATTGATTTTAATCGATTAAGGATCTAAAACTTATTTTTTTCATTTTTCTCCACTTCCAGATTGTCAATTAATTTATTATTTGCTATTCTAAAATAAAAAAAAGTATTATATAATAATTTTTTAGACCACATCTCAATTCTTTACGTTTTGGCCCAAAAGTTTCAGTCTCCTTTATGAACTACATAGAAAACTATTATTTAATCAGCTTCACGCTGTTTTTTTTAATTTAGTGACAAGTACAGTACTTGAGCACTTTCCATTCATTTCGAAGGATTACGTAGGTGATGGAACATTTTGTACATATATGAAAAAAATCTCTCCGTGAAATTGAATATGTTTTCTAATTACAATATATTTTCTATTACAGGTTATAGTTGAAAGCAAAAAACTCAAGAAAAATCGTTTAAATGTTACAAATAATCCTCAACGTTTAATACTACCCTTCGATAAAACTTACCTTACTATCGGAGTGCTATCACTATTGGCTTCTATTTTTACATTAACTGATTTTATTTTAACTATTATATAAATCACGAAAAAAATCATTTAATACAATATAAATATATATATTTAAAATAAATTCCTTTTTATTGAACATGAAACGTGTGAAATTTGAATATTCTATCATCAGTTAAATAAGTCATTCAGGTTATTATACTCTTACATCAAACATTAATATTAAACATTAAATATTATTGAGAGAAGTAAGGTGTTGTGCACAATAAATTGATAGCTATAACATTTAGGAGTATAAGCTAATTATTATTTTATATAACAACTAGTCGTAGCCCGCAATCAAAGTTTGACTTTATTGCTCTTGCCATGGTAATTCAATTTACCATCCGTTGTCAAAGATAATCTAATGTCAAGACACTCCGTTCTCCACCATCTAGCCGAATTCGAAATATTGAGTTGAGTGGCAGAACTCTACTCTCTCTGCGCTTGTCGTACCAGAGTGGGCAATGAAGACAATTGAATTAGCGGTTACAGTCAAACATGCATCGCGCCTCGGTAGCTTCAACTTTTAATGATTTTATTTGTCAACGTCCAAGTTGATGACTAAACTTTTGACAAGAAGGCATGTTCAGTTCAGTTCAGTTCTTCATTTATGGCGTTTCGAGCGTGCCAGTTGAGCACTAATCACTTCGCCAATGTCACGTTGTATGGAGAACACACGAAGGAGATTGTACGGTAAAAAGAGACTATATTACACAATAGAAGAAGGCATGTTTCTATTTCTTATAATCAAGACCTGTCATTTCTTAAATGAAAAATGGCTGTCCTACTGGACATTCCTTTTTGGTTATGTCTTATAGTTTAGCTGGACTGTTATAGTTCTTTATAAGATGTTACAGAGCTTTAATATTTATGTGTCATTTAAAATGTGTGTCTCTGAATCTTTTTTAATAGAGACCTGCATTTTCAATCATTTAATAATTTAATTAATATTAATAATTTTAATATACATAAAAAATATCTATTACGCTAACCGTCTTTTTCTAAGGCGGCATTTCATTATTTCTCATAGCCTTGCTCCTGCCTAAACCTAAAACCGAGTAGTTCAGAAGATCACATCATGTAGACAAACAGACAAACAAACAGGCAAAAGTATTTCCTTTAGTTTTATCACTATTTTTACATCACCCTTAATGATATTTTCCGTAAAAATATTGAATGTACAGATTAGATTTTTTTACTGTTTTATTATAATATGAAAAAAACTTTTCAATTTAAAAATTCTCTTTTGAGTTGTGTGGATTACTACATTTACGTACGATGATAAATCTTATATAAAGGTTAATTATTTCATGGAATTATATTGTGTATTACGACTTGGTTTTGGATAGCATCTCAAAAAATTTAATAAATATGCCTTTTGCATTGTGAGTATCTATTTTTTTTATCAGCTTCACGCTGTATCCCGCACCCAGCAGGGTAGACAGAGGAAATCTATTATACTAACCTAGTGTTAAGACACTCCGTTCCCCATTTTCCAACCATGGGTCACGATATATGTATATGACAATGTAACAAATATTATTCGGTTATCTCTGATCTGCTAGATATAGAAGTTGCATGAAGATTTTATTCTAGTTATATGTACAAATATATAGTATAAACAGCTTTTTACACCATAAAATTATGTTCTTTGATGTTGTTATGAGGAAATTTAAAAATATATTAGTACGAAGTTTCATCAAATTTTCTTTATTTAATTGTATTCAATGCAGCATTGCGATACTTACAACGTTTTATTTCATAATTTATTATGTTTTCAGCATTTTAATTACCGGCCTATTAGCTTTTGGAGCTTACTGGACCACAAAATATATTATGAACAATGCTGATTCGACCACGACCACTAATAATATACCTGTGACGACGACTACGGAATATAGTTACTTAAAATTTTAATTTGTTCATAATTTAAAAAAACATATACGTTTATTCAGTATAAATATTATCCATACTAACAGTGAAAACTCTAGAAATGAAAAAAAAAAACTTTAAGTAAAAAAGTTGTGTCATAAATTATCTAAGTTTATGTCATTAAATTAAGTTTGTTGTATATATGAAGCAAATGGCGGCATTAAGTTATGCGACTCAACACGCAATGCCTCCAGAATTTGGCGGTAAGTGAGGAACGGTAGTGTTTTAATGGGAACGCAGTGTACCCAGATACAGCGTGAAGCTAAAAAAAATATTATATAACGAATAATCCAGTGTTTTGACCTAAGATAAGAGCTCGACCTCGTACGAACTATAAATAAATAAAGGTGAAATACAACATTACATTGTAAGCAAAATGATTACTTGTAAGAACTACGTCGTAAAATAAAAACAAAAATCCTGGAGTCACTTTTCTAATAACTTTAATATTCTTAATTATTATTTATAAGATACAATCATAAGAATAAAGAAGGGATATTTACTCAACAAAACATTGACAAAATATAAAGAATAAATAAAATACAAAGATTAAAAGTATTTGTCAATTAGTTGAAAATATCGAGAAAATTATACTTATTATAATAATTTCCTCCAGACAATTTTGTTTATACTTTTAATTTATTAATTTATTATCAAGGTTTGTTTTTCTGTTGTAAACTATCGTTTTTATGTTTTAATCCATTTGATATGGAGAAAGGTATTGTATTTACAGAATATACAAAATTCTCGTTGTTTAAAAAAAACATATACTTATGTATAGAGTTCAAGGAAGTTATGTAAACCGATAAGTATTGAATTGACCGGCCATTGTCATCGTATAAATGGTACACAAAGTTTTAGTAGAAGCTATTCAGGAAAGTAAGAAGTTCTGATGGCTTTCGGATAGTGTGTATCTTTGTAAATCTAAAATATAATATGTGAAATATAAAATTATTAAATGGAAACAATATAATTAATTATCAAAATAGTAACTAATATATGTATTTAAAAAAACTGTTTAATCGTATACGATTCCTTTTCAAAATCTGTTTTGATTTTAACTGCTTAAGGACTTACAAGGTGATTAAGAATTATTGATTATAAAAAATATTCTTGTTACTTTCTTAATTTTTAGCTTGCTAATTGGATGTCTGTTTGCTTTTGGAATGTACTGGGCAGCAAAATACGCGTCAATGTCATCTGTGGAACAAAACACCACCACTACTAACGTTACTACAACAACAACTGAGTTTTATCCAACTTCAGACATATATGCTGTGCCCACAGGTGATGGTAATGTAGAGGAAATCACTACAATGCAGAATATGCCAGATAGAGACAAGAAAAGAAATTAAAAATATGTATATATAATGCTTTTTGAATCGTGTCATATTATGTTGTGTTAATCAATGTTCAGGCTAATAAGTTATTAATAAATCACTGTATTAATTGAAAAAACGTGTTCTTCAAATTTTCTCTTTTTTCTTATTTTTCTGTGACAGCGTGAAGCTGTATCACGCACGTAGCAGAGTAGGCAGAGGGATTCTGACCACTTAATGTTAAGACACTCCGTTCCCATTGAGACCCATTGTTCCCCATTTTTCACTGAATTCTGGAGACATTGTTTATTGAGTGGCGGAATTTAACGCCGCGCTTTGCCTCTGTATCAGAGCTATGAATTGAAAATATAAAATATTTCATACACGCGAGTGGGAATCAAGCCCACGAACCACTGCACCGCGACGGCCTCAAATTAGCATCATTCGAGCGGTAAAATTTTAGAAAATATTGTATAACAATCTTGATAAGTTCTGAGTCTCAGTAATAAAAAAAATCTATTTCAAGTTCGTGAATTTAAGTTATTAACATTTAAATATAGACATTAGAGAAACATTGATTCTATCTATGATATTACAGTAAAAATTTGACATCTTTACTAGAAGGCAATCCAAGGTTCCGCCATCTTCATCTATAAGCCATCTTTCAATTCCATTATCAAATCAGCTCGATGGTACTATAATATTATATTGTCATCCAGTTTACATATAATTGCCAAGTTTTATGATCATACAAAAATTATAAGTGCGTGTTCAGATTCTTAGATTTTATTACATGAATATATACGAGTACGGCTCCATTAAAAAAAAGCCTTAATAACACTTTATTTTTTTGCATCAGAAAAGATTAAAGATTTAATTAAAATCTGATATATTCTGAGTTTTCCAACTAATATAAAAGAAACATATCTACTATGAGAATAGAAATAAAAAATAATACCGTTAGATGTAGTTTTAAAATATATTCAAAATAAATATTAATCTTTTGTACTCTTTCTTTTTACACAACGTATACAACGAACGTCATATAACAATAAGTATTGTTCTATTGAAAGAAATTCCTGTTAGTCTTCACTGAGTATTAAGCTATAATAGAATAAGATAGTATCTTTTTTTAAATTATTCTTCAATTATATCCGAGAAAAAAATGGCTGCAGGAATGTAAGTTTATTTTTACTATATTTTTAGTTTATTAGTCGTGGCGCAGGGACACTAGCGTGTGCCTGTAAATGCGAGACAGATTGTGGGTTCGATTTCCATCTGAGTAAATGTAATATTTATTATTTTCATTTTACATGCTCTGGTAACGGGGCAAAACGCAGCGTTCCGTCACTCAAAACGCCATGCCTCAAGAATTCGGCGGAAAGTCGGGTACGGAAGTATCTTAATGGGAACGTAGTGTTTTAACACTATATTCCCAGGTTCTCTCTGCCTACCCTGACACGTGCAGGATACAGCATGAAGTTAAAATCATTTAAAAATAAATGTTTTAAAGGTCTAGTACTAAAATGTGCTCTAACTTTCAGTGTTCTTATCCTTGGAGCAATTGCCTTTTCCGCATTTTGGACTACGAAATTTATAACTGAAGTATATTCGAATACTAAAACAAATAGTATTTTAGTAAATAATACACCTTTGTCTAAATTAGAGTCTGCTGGTTTTACTGGAGATTTCGTAGAGTACGTTGAATAACTCGATGTTCTAATAATTAGCGCTATTATGATCTGAATCTATTATACATATATATCTATAGGATAGAAGTTTAAAAAATATTCGTGTGAAATATTTGTAACGATTAGATACCGATCATAGAGAGGATTTTGTTTTAAATTTAAATTGTAAATAATATATTGAAATGCGACACCTTCAAAGTAAATCGGGTGATTTTTATTTATCAAATAAAATATGCTTAAATTTGAAATTCTAACATAAGCAAAATAAACTAAATCTTTATAAAAATATATGAACAACAAACTGTAGATACCTACATATATTCGTTCAATTATTTTCACTGACTTTTGTTTCCAGATTTCTTTTGACTGGTGTTTTGGTATTTGGACTCTACTTGCTTGCTCAAAAAGTTTCAGTCGACACCTCACTATTATCGGTATTTAATATTTCGAGATTTCAGAAAATCACATCATAAATTGTACCTGTATTATATATATATATAATTATAAACAAAATAAAAATTAAAACATTTGTTTATTTATTTTATTAAAACAATTAAGAAAACGCTGCTTTATATATATANATATATATATATATATATATATATATATATACATATATATATTAATAAAAAAATACATTACATAATATTGTGCGCATCTACGTTAATTATTATCGTCATTAAGACGAACACTATTTACTAATTAAAAATATGAAATAATTTAACATATATATTTTGTGATTTAATGTTAAATCAACTACCTAAGCCTTTTTTAACTATATTTTTTTCCCCACCGAAAAATCAACTTCAAGTATAGCCTCAATTACTGTTGTACCTAGATATTCAAATCAAACAAAAAAGGACAAATAATTGTATTATAATAAATTAAGAATAATTGAAAGCTAAAATTTGAAGCTCATAAATGCTCTAGCTTATAGAGAAAGAATTTGAAGTGATAAGTTACTGAGTTTCTGAAAACTTTTTTCCGTCCAAATAAAATATCTCTTCAAGCTATATAATGTACGATACAATAGATCAAAATGATGGACGTTAAGTCGATATCATTTATTTAGTTATTAGTCGGTATTAATTTGACAGTGTAATAGCATTATATATTTAATATACATGTGAGTTAGGATGCTCGATTTTTGTTTTTGAGTAATTCTTAAGATTTCAGTAAAAATTCTATCATATAAATATAGGGGTAATAAAAGCAAAAAATTAGGCCAATCGCGGAATTTATTATTATTATTTACTAATCAGAAAGAAAAAGTAATGATAAAACAGGGATGGCCTAATTTATTTCTCTATTAGCATTTTAGGCTTGCAAAAAGACCATATACAATCTTTATAGATTAGTTCGAAGCGGTCTTAGTAGAAACAAACACTGCATCCGCTTTCTGATCAAAATAAACATATGTATTATAGTTTGAAAAGAAATAGATTTTTTTGAACTAGTTTATATGCTTAATTACATGATGATCTATATTTATGATGTCAAGCAATAAAATATTTTTTTTTATAAATATTGCAGCTTTGTCTTTGGCGCCAAGAAATAGTATTTATTCAAAGTGTCATCGTTTTTTAGGCTAAATGGTCTACGAGAAAACAAGTAAATAAGTATACTACTTCCTACAATTCCCAAAAAGAAAAATGTCTGCACCATAAATATCTTCCGCTAATTTGTACGCAAATAATAATCTTCCGCTAATTTGTACGCATAGAAAAATCTGAAAATTTCGTAATACAGTAGTTGATTATGTATCAACGACTTTAATGATTATAAGAGAAATAAAAGTACATAACATCATTGAATCATTTTTTTAAACCAATCATCTCATTATAACAAAAAATATATATAATTAAGTATTGAGCATTCAGCCGACTAATATAAAAGTGGCCGAATATCGAATAGTTTAAATATCGAATAGTACTAATAGTAGTCAAATATTCGTTGGAATTCTATTATACTATACATTGGAAAGTTAAATTAAGAATACATTTTCTTAGGAACCAATATGGTTTAAGTTTAACAAAATTAGATATTATATAACATAAATGCATTATTAAACAAACAATTAAAATGTCAATTTGTAGTTGATCCACCAGTATACTAAATACAATATGCACCCGTAACGTTAAGTACATTCGTATTGCACACATTTGCGTGTATAGAACACATTTTAAGATAATTATATTTCTTAATACATATTTTTTGGAATAAAGGAAATATAATAATACACTTCAGGTAATAATAATTGGAAGAACAATGCCGATTTTTTACACACACATACACTAGCATGTTTCAGTCCCAGTCTAATTGAAATTTCTTAAGGTAATATTATAATTATTACAATTACATATTTTTTTGAAATTAAAAGTATTACGCACTCGCAGTGTTAAAATGAACAAACCAATACTTCTTATTACTTCTATTTTAACAAAATATCTGTCATTGACAGACGCAAAATATTTTAAAATGTCAAAAAGTGACAAAAGAAATAATTAAAAATGCATGCATGCATTTTCATAATGTGATGTTTTATTAATAATAAATATTAAATCATAAAATTTCGGTAACTTATTTAGTATTTTGTATAAAGTGTTGCATTTGTATGCATTGTAAAATAAATTGTGATATTCAATATGATATGCAATAAATAAATAATAAATTGGAATTATTATAATATTTTCTTATTAAAATACATCATGTACGACACTACACTTTCAAAATATTCAGAATCGAGGTTTTGATACATAATTTTAGTTTATTTTATATAGATCACATCACATATTAACATGCGTAGACTGAATTAACTATATCGTTCTATAATTTTGTAGGCGTTTTTTTTGTTTTAACATGTAAGAAGAGGTGGTGAATTACTTAAATATTTGTTTATAATTTTGTAGTTGTTCGGAATGTCATTTCCGCTATGGAATTACATTTTAATTCTCTATTTTCGAACTGGATTTTAGACATAAGCCGCATGATCATTATCTATTTAGAGAGCTTTATAGCAAGGGCTGTGAGTGAAAAAGATCATTTGAATCTAGGCAGTAGTGTTTTGTTGGTGACTTTTTAAATATGAAAAACAATAAGCAGCATTTTCATTATATCATATTTTTTTACTATTAAAAAGGTAAAAATGGTAACCAAGCCAGAAAATAATTAATTAATATGTATAGGGTCGCTGTGTTGACAGTACGCCAGTGCCAAAATTGATTTGCGATATATATGGATGTCGAAGACTACGTTCTGGACAGCCGGTTGAAGCTGATAAAGACACGGTTATGGTATTGTTGGTGCAAACCAGCAAATAACAATAAGCAGGATAGGCGAGAGGTTAAATGTATCGAATGTAACTGTTTGTAACAACGTGAAAGGCCCCGGGCCTTTCAACCATGAAGGTCAATATACATGTCCATGGTTTATTTTCATTAGGTGGACAAACAGAATGATGCACTTCAACAGAAAAAGCCAGAATTAGCCAACAGAAAAATATGTAATGTTCTAACGGGGTAATACGAGGCGTACAAGTTTAGTCACTCGTCAAAAGCTTTTACAGCTTGAATGGGATGCACTGGCTCACCTATACTATATTCTCCAGATCAGGCACTTTAAGATTATTATTTGTTTTGATCATAACAGATTTTTTTAGATAGTAAAATCTTTATTTCAAATGAAGAGGTCAAACATCCACTGGATCAGTTTTTTTCCAGCAAAGATCAACAATTTTGAGTGTAGAATTATGCTTCTACCAGAAAAATAACAAAGGACGTTGGCCCAGAATGGCCAATACATAATTTGACCAAATATTTGTTCATTTTACACAATTTGTCTTTCATTTACACACAAAGAAACAAAACGACTTTCCGAACAACCCAATAAAACGTATAACTTTCATTACGGCAAGGAATAAGCTCACACCTTTTAAACAACACATCTCGCATCGTCTATTCATCGTTTCTATATACTTAAATTATAACTTTTACCATTTGTATACCAAAACCAACAAGAGGCAAGTTATATGTAATAAATATCATATTAATCCATTTTCCAATGTGATGTTAAAAACTATAAAAATCAGTTCCAATATAATTTTAAGTAGCGTCAGTCCACTAAATTTTATGATTTTTTATTCTTATTGCTTTTGTTTTTAGCATAAATTCCGTCCATGCCTTTGCCAAAAGGAGATTCTGAATTTGTTGTCAAATAATAAGATCCACGGGCACTGAAATTAAATAGATAATAATACATATAAACATGTATATTACATTTTAAAATAAAAAAAAATCAATGAACTTAGAAAATAAATGTATGTGTATATCTTACTTAGTATCACAGTTAGCACCCATATAAACGATTCCCACTTCCGGTGTAGGATTTTCTCTAAATTTATGATAAGATTCTGCAGGTGACGCTGGGAATGCTTCCGGATTACGAACAGACTCCGCATAAAATCTCCACGATCGCCAATGACTGCAGAGATCTGTTAATAAACAATAAAATAATATTAATATACCAAGTCCTCTGTTACGTACAGCTAATATACCGAGGATAGGCCTCGGTATATTAGCTGTGTCGTGGTTGTGTTGAAATTAGGTTCTCTGAAATTTTGCGTAATGTTCACTCGGCAAAAAAAAATAACTAAAAGTACCCTAACTTAACCTAAAATCAAATTTGAACAGCCTACAGCTAACTTCTAGGCGGTCACGACTCGTCGGCTGTGCTGTAAGTTATTTCTAAGTTGTAAGTTAAGTTTTGAGCTGGCTGTATAATAAATATTGATTTACGAGACTAAACATTACTAATGTTGTGTATATAATAAATATGATTTTATAATTGCTAATTTATTTTATATTAAATTGACACCTTGATACGCTCTGTTAAGATATTATCTTGAATTAACAAGGTGATTAAGCTGTAACTGATTCCCCGAGTACATTTAAATAAAATATAATGGCATATTTTGTAAAAACGTACTGTCATCTGAAAGTGGAATAGGTGCAAATCGAGGACACCCCGGCTGTATACTCTTGCCTCCGTTGGGCCAAAAATCAGCAGTCCCAGTGCGCACCGGAGCGCCATATCCTCCTGCGTCTGTATGTATCACATCCACGAATGCAGCATCTTTATCTGTTACATGGTCCATTACTACACCGTCTGGGTAAAATGCTGGAAACGCTGGATCTAGAGCAGTTAACCTAAAATAATAGAGTGAAGAAATGATAATATTAAATATTCCATTTCCGAGTGGGTATTGACCCCACAACCTGTCGCGTTTATAGTCACACGTACATACATTCTAATGCATACGTATAATACATTCTATACACACAAACTTAAACGTTAATGAATTCGAAACTAAGTAAATTTTAAAATAATAAATGATATTATTATTACATAATAACCTATAGACTTCTTTATTATTTAATATCCATTATTTTTGACGGTGACAGTGTTTTCCGGTATCAGCTAAGAAATAAATAACTTTGACATAAGTATTACTATGAAATACACAATTTGAAGTCACTTAAAAAGTGTGAATTAAAGGAAATGTAAGATATAAATCACAGTATAAATGAGTAATGGTATATCTTATGTGGGTTTTTTGATAGTTAATTACTGTTAGTTCCTACACCTAGTCATAAACTATGTTTGGTAATTAATAATAATAGATATAGGCAATTTAGGTACACACAATTGGTACATATGATGGGTATTGTCAGTCGTGGCGCAGGGGCAAAAAGCGTGACTGTAAAACCGACTGGTTGTGGGTTCGATCCCCACTCGAGGAGATGAAATATTTACTTAAATTTATATTTTAATTTTTTCGCTCTGGTCTCGAAGCAAAGCGAAGCCTCCAGAATTCGGCAGAAAGTGGGGAACGGAGTGTCTCAACACTAGGTTCCCTCTGCATACCCTGCTGTGTGCGGGATACAGCGCGAAACTGATTTTTTTTATAATGTTTTTTTTATACTTATGTATAAAAGGAAAATCATTAACTTTTACACAAAAAAAATGTTGAAACAACATTATATTCGTATCTAAATTGAAATATAATTATATAGTACGCTTTATTTGTGTTCATGCTTAGACATCAGACACTCACGCGTAGATAGTTAAATATGGGCATGAAATTAAAATTTTTCGCTTTCTCGCAGAAAGCAGAAAGAAAGTATTTAGGAAAATTATGTTGTCCATTTTCCGTCCGCATTATAGATATTGTGTATTGAGTAGCGCAACTCAACACCGCGCTTTCTCATGTCAGGGCGGATAAACAAAAAAAAATTCCTTCGACTAAGAACGAACTCACTACAATCACATTTACAGTCAGATGTTGTTAAATCCATTGCGTTACGATGATTTCTACTCTAACAAGAAAATATCGGTTCATAAACCGTTATTATTCTTAGACGAAGAAAGCAAAAATCACATAATAAAAGCCTGGTTTTATTTACCTTTTTATGGTATTGTTATATTTATTTTTCAATTCCCTTGCCAAGTAACCGGCTACGTGGCTTCCGAGAGAATGACCTATTACTTGCAACTTCTCTATTTGTAAGCCGTCTTCAATTAGCTTGTTTATTTGCTCCGCCGATGCAGCTCCTACCTGGAAATGAAGAAAATAATCGTAAATAGACTTTTGTGAATAGACTCTTATTTTTTATGTTACATTTTTTCTTTTTAATAAACATTTGTTACGTAGACGTCGCGAAGAAGGGCCACAACTGTAAAAGCCATGGTTGTGAGTTCGATTCCCACTCGGAAGAATGATATATTTAATGTTTCCAATTTTTTGCTCTAGCATGAGGTAAAGCATGGCGTTGAAGATATGGAAATATAAATTTAAGTAAATATTTCATCACCTCGGGGATGGAACCCACAACCAGTCGGTTTTACAGTCACACTTTGTGCCGCTGCGCCACGACTGGCCTCATACGTGAAATAAAACTTTATCATATCACAAAATAATTGTTATCACATAGATATATTTTACCGTAGCGTTTGGCGCTCCGTTCTTTCTGACTACCCCGCTAGGGATAAAGCGTGAAGCTAAGTTAAGTTAAGTTAAGTTAGATATATTTTAAACACTTACTTTCTTAGTATTCCTGGCGGCGTTTACTAAATAAGAACCATGTGACATGTTCGACCAGTCTAGTAGTACTATGTTTGTATCCGGCCTTGTTTCTAAGTACGCGCTCACCATGACCTGATGAATATGATATTATAAACTTATATTACTGCATTACAAAGTAAACTATAATTAGCATCGGTAATCTTGCTTTATAACGCCCAATATTAATAACCTGTCTCCAACGTCAATTTTAGATTGTTTCATACATCTATCCAATCTAGAGATTGGATAGATGTATGAAACAATCTAAGATTGACGTTGGAGACAGGTTATTAATACTGGGCGTAAATTGATATACATATATATACAGCTTTCAGAGTAGGCAGAAAAAACTTAATGTCGAGATATATCGTTCTCCACTTTCCGCCCGAGCTCATACATTAATAAACATATAAGTATAGACCATCTACTATAAAACTGAACTTCCTGTATAACTTTTGAAAAAAATATATAATAAATAAATAAAACAATATATACACATTTTTTTGAATTCATTAGGGCAAAAATACCATCTTTGTATTATTGTGTGTGTGAATTTTTGCCGAGATACTTGAAATTTTGATTAGAGAAATTTAAAAAAATAATTAAATTTATCAGGGAGTTTCTAAACAGACATCAAAACCATTTTTTTTCGGGCAAAACTTGCATATTTTTGTTAATGTTGGCATCTCATTGAATTCTGGATGAAATGACATGACAGTATTTCTTAGAACAGACACATCAAAATCGTCTAATGTCGATTTGAGGCAAACTATAGGAGTTTGCCTTCTTGCAGGCGATTTAAAATTGTATTATAATATAGCTTCGCGCTGTATCCCGCATTCAGCAGGGTAGGCAGAGGCTGCCTAGTGTCAAGTCACTCCAGTCTCCACTTTCCGTCGAATTCTGGAGGCATTGCGTATTAAATGGCGGAACTCAACGCTGTAAAATTGTAGTATTTATTTATTATTTATTATACATTATTTCGCTAATGTATTTTTTTGCTATGTCGTTTACTGATTGACAAATGACAAAATACGTGTTATTATAATAACATTTATTTGCATGTGTTTGTAAATTTAGCTTAAGAGTAGACGGTCTCTACATATACTCGTATTGCTCTTATTTGGTGTACAAAACCAGTATAATATATAATTTCAAATTTAATATTATATAAAAATGCAACAGTACTGTAGATAACGACGTTTTATATACGTTTAGGTGTGATTTAAGGATAAATCGATTAAATGATTGTAATACATTTACAGTATCAAGTTACTAATCTAAATATAACTCTACAATGAAGTCCTTTGGGAAAATGGGTGTGTTAGTACTGTTAAGTATTATATTATTGGCTATAGGTGATGTGGTCACTGGGGTAAATTGATTTAAGGTGACTTAAACTATACCGTATTCAGGAAGCCGTGGAATAAAAGGTAAAAGATTTAATATATTTTATGTAAATAACTACGGAAGTAAAACGCAGATAGACCTGCAAATAATACTATATACTATATAGGAATGTCTTTAGAACTCATATAACCCTATAAGATTTGTTAAAAATCGAATATTATTAAATGATTTAAATTATATTGTCAATAATTCATAATTATTAAATAGTTGGCATGTAAAAACAACCAAACCCAAAACCTTATCTTATTCTCAAACTTTGAATCCATTTCAATATTAATAAATTATTAAGTATTTTTTTATTTATATTTCAATATAATTGTAACTGTTTATATAATTCAAAGTTACAAATATAAATATAGTTCATTTAAATTTATAAATAATATTTATTTTTTTAATATTAGACTACATGCGACCTATTTTTATCGTTTACTTTTTATCATTTTTATCATGGTATTAATTATCTTTCAAAAAAGACAACATAACAAAAATACAGCAAGCTGCTAGAAATATATATATATATATATATATATATTCGCTTCGCTACAAAAATTTATTAAAAATAAAAAAGCAAAATAAACGTTTGAGAATTTTTTATTTCTTTGTTTACATTTTATCTCAAGCCCAAATAAATAGGTAGTAGGTGAAATTATAAGTATATGTAACCTATTTTTTTCATGTTGTAACCCACATAAATCAGGATAAGCAGAGGGAACCTAGTGTTAAGACACTCCGGTCTCCACCTTCTGCCGAATTATTGAGGCACTGCGTGTTGAGTGGCAAAACTCAATGCCGCGCTTTGGCCAAGTAATAATTATTTCCGCTTAGTGGGAATTGAACCCACAACCGTCGCGTTACAGTCACATGCTTGTACCACGACGGACGCAAATCTATTATCTATTGTAATATGTACTGAAATATTTAAATTCAAACATTTTCCAGATCTTGTCCACGTTTTAAAACATGCAATAAACTAAGTAGACTGCTGTGAATATTTTGCATGTTATTTCTACCATATACGAGTATGTATAATAAATTTCTAGAATAAAAAGTGGCGAATATATTAATGTCGTAATAATAATAGCTTTTTTTAGCTAGTACTTTGATAAAATATGGAACTTATTTTTTGTATTTTTTATTGAATTGTTTTTACGACTACCTGACTTCAAAAAGCAGAGGGTTATCTTTTCGAATGTATGTTAGTTTTGTTTGTATGTTTATTTATTGCTCAGCTATTGGCTGAGCAATAAATGGATTTTAGATATTCTTATGTTGCACGGGGGCACATATTTTAGAGGTCCCATGTAAATTTTATAGCAATTGGTTCAGCTCTTTTTGAAAAAATGAACAAAAAACAAAACAATATACACGTTTCGCCCGTTCGCATTTACACTTTTTGTGGTTTCCAATTAAAATGCTCCCTTTTTTCATTACTATTTATTTGCACCGACTCCAAAAATAACGAATTTTAAAAAGTAGGTATACAGGTATGTATATACATTTACATTTAGCTTCACGCTTTATCCCTAGCGGGGTAGCCAGAGAGAACGGAGCGCCAAAAGCTACAGTCTCTACATACCTCTTTCGTTTCGTCCACTGTCATCAACCTCTTCATACATACTCTCTGGGGGTCCTCATACTTTTTACGTGACCTTCCTCCAGTATCTTTGATACTGTGTTTTCGAAGGTCAACTGAGGTTTCTCCCTAAGGAAAGTATCAATAATTTCGATACTTGTTCTTTAACTGTTTTAACTTTTAATTTTTTTTTAGAATCCCGCACACAGCAGGGTAGGCAGAGGGAACCTAGTGAAAGACACTCCGTTCCCCACTTTCCGCCAAATTCTGGAGGCATTGCGTGTTGCGTGGTGACTCAACGCCGCGCTTTACCTCGACACCAGAGCGAAGAAATGGAAATATCAATTTAGGTAAATATTTCAACTCCTCGAGTGGGGATCGAACCCACAACCAGTCGGTTTTACAGTCACACTTTGTGCCGCTGCGCCACGACCGGCATTTACTTTTTAACTTTGAAATAATTAAAATATTCTTTTAATTTTTATCTTAGTTTGTTTTTACCTGAACACTTTCTTGTTGAGCAGTTTCTATAAAGCCATGGATGTAAAGGACGGTGGGATGATTGTTGTCGAAGCCCTTGACATCAAGAAGATGGGATGCTTGGCTGAGTGGTATATCAACGTATTCTTCAAATGAATTTCTGTAATTTAAATAAACGCACTACAATATTTATTTTACTGTAAATTATTAAATTTGTCTTCGTTAATATGACAATGTTACAAGCATGTCTCGCAGGTATTTATTTCTAGTTTCTTCAATATAATATAAGATCTTTTAATTATATTCAAATATTTTTTTTAATAAGTATGTTTATGTTATGATAATAACTTTATTTATACGGACAGTCCGCGAGTTCTAAACTAAGCTTTGCATTTAAGTGAGTGCTCATATATAGTGTAAGTGTGACGTCATTTTCGTTGCCTAAGCCGGGTTATACGAACGGTAGATTTTTATCTACCGGTCTAAACCTCTTGTACTGCAGCGTCAATTAAAACAACAAAATATTAAGAATTAAATTCTTAATATTTTGTTGTAATTCATTTATTAATAGTGAAAGATAAAATTCAAAGATAATATCAATGCACAAGAAAGGAAAAATATATATGACCGTCCTCGGTCAGACATAAAAGATAAGAAAAAAACATGGAAAAAGCGCTGTTTTTCTATCATATGATTCACTATCAAATGACATATTAGACGAGAGTGAAAATTATGAGGATGTAGTGTCCGATGTAGAATTTGTTATATCTTTTTTATCATCTATTAATAAATTTTATTTCTAAAAGCTTTTTTCTGACTCTACTTTTAGTGACACTCACACAAATGCACAGTTCAGCTCAAGTCTAGCGCACTGTAATAACGTAATTGCATGCTTAAAAAAAATCAAGTTAATATATAAATGTTTGCGAAAAGACTATTTATAAACTTTATATACGTCATTGTTGCAGCATATATTGATATATTGATTTCATCTTATACGAACTAAGAGTGAAGGCAATCTATTTTTGTATATATAGACTATTTATATAATGAATAGGTACGTAGAGTAAATATTTATAAACTAGTAGTAACATATATAGATTGCCCGCCACCCAGACGCTGTCTGATTCAGAAATAGTTATAGCAAAGGCTTCTTTTTGCTATTCAAGTCAAAAGAAGCCCTTTTCAGTCCGTATTACTTTTATTTTTTAACTTCACGATGCATCCCATATATAGCAGGGTAGGCAGCGGGAACCTAATATTAAATCACTCTATTGCACACTTTTCGCCCGTTCATGTGTGTTAAGTGGCGGAATTCAATGCCGGACTTAGTTCAAAAAAAAATGTAACTCATTTCCCCGAGTGGAAATAGAATTCATAATAATTGTAGGTCCACGGCAAGAATCTTATAAGTATTGATTGCACGGAATTTGATATAAAATGCAGCAAAAATAACGAATAAACGCTCATATATTGCGTTGAGTTCTCGAGCTGCATTTTTTCAGAGTTCCAAGGACCGCAGACTTGGATATTTGATATTAATTTCAGTTTGTGGAGGTGGAGGTATCCACGCGATCTTAAGATAAGCGGTGACAGATTTTGATGAAACAAACTTCAAATTCTTCTAATTATTCTGAGATAAAACAAAGCAATTGGTGAAAGTTTTAGGTAAATCGGTTCAGTACTTGCGGAGATTAACGTGATCATACATAGAGACAGACAAACGGACAGATAAGAAATTAAATTTTTTTTTTTGCTTTTTATTATTCTTTTTAATTGTCCCTCTATCATTTTCAGTTAAAATTACTAAATGAACAGATAAAATATTAATACTGTTTTATTGTATAATATATAGAGATTAAAATGTATAATTTATATACTTAAGTAATTAAAATGCTACTAAGCTAAATATTCATAATTAATTACCTTAAAACTATAGTAAAGTATATTACAGTTGTCTGACACAAAATAAATTATCAAATATGGAAATCAATAGTATAAATTAATTATTAAATTAAAACTGTATAAATTAATTATTAAATATTTACATAACTTTAGATTAAATAATTTAAAGTACATACATACCCATTGTAAAATCGGAGATAGATATCTTCTATACGATTCGTTCTATCGGGTAATATTCCTGAAATTTCAAATTAATTTAATTAGATTAGGATTGCTGTCGTGGTACAGTGTCTGACTATAAATCCAACAGTTGTGGGTTCGATTACTACTTGGAGAAATGAAATATTCTCCTTTTAGTGTATCTCAACACGTAATATCTGAAAAATAGAGCGGTGCGTGCGGAGCGGAGTGTCTTAACACTTCCCTCTTCTTATCATGCTATAAGCATGCGTGCAGGCAGCGTTTAGCTGAATATATAAAAACATAATTAAATTGATTAAAACATTAAAATAAATATATTGAAACATTAAAATAAATTAAAATCTACATATTACATAGTCAAGGTATACTGCACATATTTTATTTTACTTACCACTATTTATATTTAAACTAAAATTTTCATTTCCAATACTATTTTTGGCGTCGACATTTAGATATATTTGCAATACAAATATTAGAGTTAACATTTCAGCTCGATTTACGATTAGGAATTGATACTTAAACTAACGTAGTCTTTCAAATTATAGTCCTTATGTAGTTAAGTTATTAGTAAAAATTGGTTGTTATTTTGCTGTAATCACATAAATCATGCCCTTTAATGATCCTATTCATTTTATCATATTCTTATCTTTCTGTTTCTGCGCAGTTTGTGTTATAATTTTCTTTGAGTTAAACGAACGTTTTTTTCTAACTACAGCTGGATTGGATTCACTGGCTGGAGTGGATTCACTTGCGTCGGTATTGTAAATTTAAATTTTAGCATTATATTTTATTATTTGAAATACTACTACGATGGTGTACCTATATTGTTTTAATTTGTAAGTTTGCGTTAGTTTTATTCTCCAATATATAGGGTAAGTAGATAGAATTTCATAGTATTATATAAAAAAAATGCTCCATTCAATCGCATTTTTTTTGCTTTACGCTGTATCCCGTATATAACAGGGTAGGCAGAGGGATTCTGGGAACCTAGTGTTAAGATATTTCCATTTCTCTCTTTCTGCCAAATTCTGGAGTCATTGCGTGTTGAGTGGCGGAACTCCGCCGCATGCTATGTTATATTATAATTTTAAATATACGATTAAAAGAATGATAGGCTATATAGTCATTTTGTAATTAATACAATTGTGAGGTAATAAAAAATACAATGTGGCCCACCATATTTGATCATTGGCAACTCCATCTGCTCCCGCTGCCTTACCACAATCAGACTTCGTATTGCACTCTCAACTTTTTTATATTGATTTGGCTATCAGCTACATACAAGACTCATCGTTTCATTGTTACTTGAGACTGAGGCGTTAGAACATTCATACATCTCCTTGTAAAATTAAAATCACTGAATAACGTGTGGTTCTTCTGTTAAAATTTCACCGTCCTTTGAAAGCATCCCTTTCATTCTACAGGTTAGCGAGTAACCTCGAAAAACACTAACTTCTCGTCAGAAAAGCTTTGTGTTTTCTCTGAAATTATTTGCCTTTTCTCATATTATCTCTTTCATTCTCTTCTTCTTTCGTCTTTTAACGCTTCATCTTTATTAGTACTTGTAACTTTTGCAGCTTATTCTCTTTCTTTTTTATCTCTCTCATCCTTACCGCATCCTTACAGCATCTTACAGCATCTTGCACTTTATTATCCCTTTCTTGATATTCCTCTATAATCGATGGATCTTGAAGATTCATCGATTATAGAGGAATATCATCATCATCGAGAAGAAGCTGGCTTCTTATGTGATAATTCGACTTCTATCGAGTGTCAATTCGAGGTGTCCAAAATAGGAGTTTGGAGTGTAGCTTCGCCAACCTGCGAACAGACCCGTAATTCTACCAACGACTAGATAGTGCTCTGTTCCCAGTTTAAAACCCCCAAACACTTGCGTGTCCATAACTTGGTTTCGAATACGCTGATATAAATAATATATTTTTCGCTTCCGTTCGCTTCCATACATGTGGTCAAATATCGTGTTTACCACAAACAAAATCTTTTCCTTGCAAATTTCCAATATGAGCTTTCCAGTCGCATTTATTTTCTTTTCACCATACTTTCCTAGCACTCCCTCGTAACCGCTTCGTGCAGTTCCGATCTATTCAAGTCATCACATATTATTATTTTTTCATTCTCTCTAACGCTACGTAGAATATCCTTGACATTCTCCTCCTTTCAAAATTCCTCAAGTTCGCATAATGGAGTTGAGGATACTGGCGCTTATACTGCTAACAAAAATACCCTTGTTATCTCCAGCTTGAAGCGAACCCAAAGTGCCGCTCGCAATCTGAAACGCCGGCCCAGAAAGCAACCCTATTGCCCTGTGAATCGCTCGGGTCATTGCCCTTTCGCTTGGTCTCAGTTACACAAATAACATCCAAACTTCTCATCCATCGCATCTAATAATTCATTCAACTTTTCTTCCATCCGTCCTCTTATATTCCACGTAGCTATTTGTAGCTCCGTTCTCCACCTCCCCTCGTTCCGGACATGGCGTGCTGGGTGGTGGTCCCCAACGTACTGGTGCGCGTCGCCTTGGGGGGACGCCCTATCAGTGCGCTCTCGCGAGTTGTACTTGGCGGATAGAACGTTACAGCTCTCGTAAGCTATCAAATATCCAAGTCTGTGTGCAAGCTCCAAGCAAATGAAATGATGCTACATACGCGATTTTGTCACGTAATTTATATATATATATATATATATATATTATAAACAAGGTGGGGTACAATATACTTCTATAACCATATTCTTCTTCTTATTGAATTGACCTTACGCTAACCTTTTGTATGAAAGAAAGATATAGGATGGCCTGTAATGCACCATGATGCCGTGAGAATATCATTATTTTTTTAGTTTTAAGCTAGATCTAGCAAACAGCAATGTAGGATTGGGGGAACCTAGTGTTAAGACACTCCATTTTCCATTTCCGTTTTTTTATTAAATATTTCATTTCCTCGAGTGGAAACCCACAGCCTCTTACACATTTAAACCCCTGCGCCACGACTGACCTCACAACAATTATTAAATACCTTCAAATAACTTGAGTAGAGTTATTTAAATATTAATTAAAGTTTTCAATTTAGCTACTGAATTAGGAAAATATGAATTACACTTTTAATTTATTGATATTTTAAAAGGTTCCAATTAAAAAGTTATGGTTAATTTTACTCCACTTGTGGAATATAGTAACTAACCGTATTCAAAAACTATAGACCTCTAATGATGTCCATTATTTTCTTCACTTAATAACGTCGACTGTAGTAACCCTTACATTCAGAAGTATGAAAACGCTACGGATTGTGACCTAGATTTTATAGGTACTCTATATGTACTGTACCTAACAAGCAACAGTTATAAGTAAGTATATTTGTTTTTAAGTCTATTAAGTAAAGCGTATATAGACTTGACATTTTATTAAAAGTAAAAAACCGGTTAAGGGCGAGTCGGATTCGCCCACCGAAGCTTCCGTAGCAATTTCAGGATTGTAGGTCAACGTGATTTACAACTTATAAAAGTTTAGTTTACAAACTTTAGTTTACGGGCATATGCACTCATTTTGTATGCAATGAATTACAAATATAAGTTTGTAATTATTTTTTTCATTATTTGTATACAATACCAATAGAATACAAGGTTCTCACTTCGTGCCAAATTTCATTACTATAGGTTCACAGAAACTACCCTATAAGTTTTGATTATGTAGCGAATTTAATTATCACATCTATGTATCTTCTGATTGCGTAGACTTGGAAGCTTGTTTTTTTTCTGTTTCAAGGGACCATAGATCTGAATTAAATATTTATTATTCATTTAAATATCAACAAATATCACTTAAATATAATATTAACTTCAATTTGATACCTCCATGTGATCTCGAGATAAATGGCAGACGGACAGACGGACAACAAAGTGATCCTATAATGTTTCCGTTTTTTCTTTTTGAGATACGGAACCCTAAAAATACAATAACTAGTGTTTATAATTGATTTAAAAATTTAACAATATTTTTCTTTAGCGGCTTTGATCCTTTTTTAGACCCATCTTTCAAATACAGACTGTAATAATAGGCTTAGATTATAAGCTGATTTACTTGTTGAAGTCATGTCGTGATAGCTTCTATTATATCATTGAATATTCTACAACTTATGGTGGTTTCCCACCATTTATAAAGCAAAATGTTATTTACAAAAGAAATAATTAAAGGATATAATTATGTAGGTATATTAAGTTTTTATCAACATGCATCACCTGATCAAACGTCATCCTATTATTCAGTTACCGCCGATTTTAAAGATATTGCTTGTAAAAACATCTGGGATATCTGAGCCTTGAGTGTATACGTACGGTCAAAAATTACCTTATCATAGGTACGTACATTACGGTTGACTAGTCGTAGCCGTCCCGAAGTTAGCTTTTCTGAATTTTTACGCATTATTCACTCGGGAAGACAATAATCAAAAGTAAGAAAAAACCTTAAAACTAATGTGCAGTATTACATTCACTTCAGGGCGGCCACGACTCGTCCACCGTACTGAACTCGTACTGGTCCTTTCTTCTTCTTATTTACATATAACAAGAAGAAAGGACCAGTACGAGTAATCAAATACAGCTAAAATAAAAACAATTGTGACGATTACATTAAAACTAAATTTGAAATTTCATAAGGTACCCACATTAGCTTCCAATAAATAAATGAAATCAAAAATCACTACTTCTAATTAAATATAGATATTTGTCATTGATGGCTGTGTCGATCTTGTTTTTTGTTTAATATGAGATAAAAAGTTTCGCAACTGGCTTGATTGGATCTTTTGTTCTCAGCCTTTGAACATTTTTTTTATTACATTGTCCTGTCTCTTGTAAATGCGTCAGCAATCCAATGAAAGTTTTGGTTAGTTCACTGTAAAATTGATATCTTTAACAAATATAATGTGTTGTCCTTTTCACGGATTTTAACACAACCCCAGAGTTTAAGTTATTAGTTTAAAAAATAATTAAAAATAGTTTTAACACAGATAGTTACTCTATCATCGAAACATATCTTAATATAGAGCAAGCATAGAAGCAATATTTTTTATTAATATACCTAGAATTTATAAGACTATGTTGAAATCATTACGTAATAGTTTTTTTTTTCAGCGTCACGTTATATCCCGTATATAGCAAGGTAGACAGAGTGAGCCTTGTGTGAAGACACTCCGCTCTCCAATTTCCACCGAATTCTGGAGCTGTTATATGTTGAGTGGCGGAACTCAACGCCGCGCTTTGCCTCGACACCAGAGCGACAATATGAACATATTAAATATTTCACTTCCTCGAATGGGAATCAAATCACAACCTGTCGCAATTACAGTCACACGCTTGTGTCGCTTCGCCACGACTACTACTATTTAGATTTAAGACTAACATACATTATAAATTATATTAGAATTATAAAAGCGGAGAATGGAGTGTCTTTAAGCTGCCTATTTCTCTCTGCCTACCCTAATGTTTGTGGGATACTATTATAATATAACGGATCACGTGGCTTATTGACAACAAAAAGTCTTAATGACTTTTTGTTGTCCCTATAGAGTATAGACAGTCAAATGTCAAAAGATCAAAGTTTTTGCCATATTACTTTGCGTCACGGCATATTAATAGAAACTACCTTCAAGTTCCTCGATATTGCACACGATTCTCAGCTAGATTACAAAACCTATAGGTCGTGCCTATCAGACCTTACTACCTGTTAGTCCACATATCGTGAAACAAACGAGTATGTATAACAGGTTTGCAGGTACTAATGTAAAAGTGTCAAAGAATAACGACTAACTATTTTATAATAACTCTATAATGTAAACTTTCAACATATATTAACAAATACATACATTATAAACAATAAAAAATAATCACGGTGTAGCAATAGATACAAATAGATACATACGTAGGTAGGTAGATAGGTACAGTAGCTTAAGTTATGAATCCTAAAAAAAATTTTGAAATATTTTTGATCTGAAAAAAATAAAAAACATATATATAAAGGAGAAAATAATGATAATGGTAAGTATTATATAAAAAAATGCAATGTATAGATGAATGAAGTGAATCGAATTCAAATTATTCTTTTTATTTTTATTTTAGTAGCAAAATTACAAAAAAATGCCTAGTGAATCTATGGTGTAAGTCTTACCATTGGCTCAGAAATATATTTAGATTTATTTTGTCTGAGAAGAGCCGGCAATATACTTAAGAAAATACTATTTGAAGATAAAATTTACAATAAAAGTACAACAATCATTCCAGCCTTCCAGTTTTAACATCGACATCCTTTAAGTCCATATATTAATATCGTTATAATAATATAGGATACAAGCTTTGCCTAGTGATTGAAGATTGGCTATGGAATTTTATAATGCGTACGAACATGGAATTGATGCCCGAGGATAGGGTTTGAGAATGAATAATGCCCGAGGATAGGGTTTGAGAATGAATGATGCCAGAGGATGGGGTTTGGGATGATGATGTCCGAGAATAGGGTTTAGGGGCGGATAGTGTCCGAGGATAGGGTTTGGGGGTGAGTGATGCCCGAGGAAAGGGTTTAGGGATGATGATGCCCGAGGAAAGGGTTTAGGGATGATGATGCCCGAGGAAAGGGTTTGAGGATGGATGCGGATGGATGGATGAGGTCATTGTGATGATGAGGATCATTATGATGATGAGGATCATGGTGAGGATGTGGAGATTATGGTGGTGAAGGTGGCAGTCATTATGGTTGTGATAATGTGGTTTGAATATGGGAGTAATGAGGCGAGCGGTGTCACGTTCTGTTTATTGTATTTGACTGATCATGGCTACACAAATTGTGTGTTGAATATTTTTTCAAATGAGCTGCTTTTATATGTAAGATTTGTACAATGTATAAAGTGAACGTGTGTCATTAATTATTAGCTGTGGTTGAGTTGAGAATAACCTTGATAATATATATATGGGTCTTTAATAGGAAATAGAGTAATTCTATACAGTCATGTTGGTGCTATTTAGCAGTACTTTTTATATGTTAAGCTTATAAAATATATGAAAGTTAATGAATGAGGCCAGTCGTGGCGCAGGGGCACAAAGTGTGACTGTAAAACCGACTGGCTGTGGGTTCGATCCCCACTCGAGGAGATGAAATATTTACTTAAATTTATATTTCCATTTCTTCGCTCTGGTGTCGAGGTTAAGCGCGGCGTTGAGTTCTGCCACTCAACACGCAATGCCTCCAGAATTCGGCAGAAAGTGGGGAACGGAGTGTCTTAACACTAGGTTCCCTCTGCCTACCCTGCTGTGTGCGGGATACAGCGTGAAGCTAAAAATAAATTAGATATCCATTAAAATTAAATCTTATATTCTACAGATCTTCGACCACCTACGTGAAAAGCAGCCGGAAGCTTTTGACAAAATTAAACTTGTTTCTGGAGACATATTAGAAGAGGAGTTGGGCATATCCAATGATGATCGACAAGAACTACAGAGAAATTGCAATATTGTGTTTCACAGCGCTGCCTGTGTAAGGTAATTTATACTTGTTATTTATTTTACTATTTGGTATCCGCAATATTCTACGTACTCTTCATATTTTTTTTTATTTTTCCTATTACAAATTATCTCCTTCAAAGATATCTGGGTCCATATAATGGTTTTTTCGTCCACGCTGTATCCCGCAGCAGGCAGACAGAACCTAGCATTAAGACACTCCGCTCCCCACGCACCGCCAAATTATCGAAACATTGGATGTTTTGTCATATTACCAGAGCGAGGAAATTAAAGTAATTCATTTGACCGAGTAGGAATCTAACTCATAACCGTCAAGACTGACACGTCCCATCTACATGAAATTTTAAAAAAAAAAATAAATCAGCTTCACGCTGTATCCCGCACACAGCAGGGTAGGCAGAGGGAACCTAGTGTTAAGACACTCCGTTCCCCACTTTCTGCCGAATTCTGGAGGCATTGCGTGTTGAGTGGCAGAACTCAACGCCGCGCTTAACCTCGACACCAGAGCGAAGAAATGGAAATATAAATTTAAGTAAATATTTCATCTCCTCGAGTGGGGATCGAACCCACAACCAGTCGGTTTTACAGTCACACCTCGTGCCGCTGCGCCACGACTGGCCTCATTAAATGTTATACATGTTTGTATGGTGTATAATTATATCTTTTTTATTGAAATCAAAAGGATCACAAACAGGCTTACAATAAGTCTTAAATCTAAGATATAATTACTGTGTTAATATAATAATTGTAGACCCAACATCAGTGATCACATGAACGATATACGATCAGAAACGCAGTGTAGATAGCATATACAATAAAAATAAAAAAATAAAATTTTATCTTGTTGATGAGTGGTATATAAAACAAATATTTTTACTTAGATAAATTAGGGAATAAAAGGACCACTCACTTGACCGCCCTACGGTAGCTAATTCCTTGGGTTCAGATTTGAAAGTATAAAAGCATTATTTCCACACATGGAGGTTGCAAAAAGTTTATGTTGACGAACAGTTCGAATATGGACTTTAACATTGTTATACTATCTATTATTATTATTGAGGCCAGCGGTGTCTCAGGGGTACAAGCGTGCGACTGTAATCATGACAGGTTGTGGGTTCGATTCCCAACCAAGGAAATAAAATATTTAATATATCAGTTTTATTCGTTTTTTGTAACGGGGCAAAGCGCTGCGTTTCCATATTCCCTTTGCCTACCCTGCTATGTGTGGAATATAGTTATAGTCGTGAAGCTAAAAAAAATATACAAATTTATTAAACTATACAATCCCTATTTATATTATAAGCCCAATTCTTCAGACTAATCAAATTGTTATTATCTTCACACATCTTTAACATTTTGTTGGGTACGCAGATAAGGGTTATCAATGTCATTGTTGAATGCGACAAACAATATCTCTAATACAGAAATAAAAATAGTACTTTATCTAAGCAGACCGTAGAACTTTCTATGTTATAAATATTTTCTTTGTTGTGATTCGAACCCGCAACTAAACATATTAGATTAGATATATAACAATATATCAACAGAAAAATATTTATAATGTCGATTTTTTTCCGTATACATACATAATTAATTTGTTAATTCGTAAATTTTTTATCTGTGGCTTTGTCTTCATGGTCAAATGAAATAATTAAGAGTTTATATATGATATAAGACATTGTAAGAGTCCATAGTGAGTCATAACCTACGGTCAGTTTTGTACCTACTATCCACTGAAACGATGAATATGATGTAATAAAGGCTACTCCAAAAGGCTTTTCTGATATGACTACTCCAAAAGACTTCCTCGATTAGACTATCCAAATTAAAAAGGAATTTTTAACTCGAACCAGTAGTTATTGAAGTTAAAGCGTTCAACCAAACAAATTCTTCATATTCATAAACTTTACTATGCGTGTACGCTGCCCCTTCTATCAATGAACATTTATTAGTAATAAGGGTCGACGAAATTAGGTCACTATGTAAATGAACGGTTCTTACCAGCAATATTAAGTGACAAATTAGCTAAAGAAAAGTATTAGATTGAATTTTAACAATATTGAATGTAGTGTATTTAATTAAGTCTTGTCATTATAATGATAAAAATATTATCAAACGTAAATGAGTTTTATAGAGGCCGGTCGTGGCGCAGAGGCACAAAGTGTGACTGTAAACGAAATATTTATTTAAATGTATATTTCCATTTCTTCGCTCTGGTGTCGAGGCAAAGCGCGGCGTTGAGTTCCGCCACTCGGCGGTTCCGGCGGAAAGTGGAGAACGGTGTGTCTTAACACTGTCTACCCTGCTGTGTGCGGGATACAGCGTGAAGCTGATTTAAGTTCAATTTAATTTTTAATTAAATTAAAGTAAGTGCATTGAGCTCAAAATAAAAATATTTAGTAGTAAATCAGAACAAGTTTGAAAAGTTAAGAGGTAAAGCGAGTGAGCGTCACTTATATTTATTTTAAAAAGGCACGTTTGAGTGTACACGCTCTAGATATTTAACATTGCTCTTTGCATATGCGTTTAAAAATCACGTTTTTAACAGTACTTTCGTTGATATCGTAAATATTTGTTATTCTCTGATATAATCTTAACTTTTTTTTGTTTTTTTTTTTAATACAACTGAAATTGTGTTTATATTATAAGATTAAGTTTATAAGCCTGTTTTTTTAATTTTTTAGTTAAAAAGTTGTTTTTAATTTTTTTTTATTAGTTTAGATGTGAGGCACAACTTGAATACACATGTAAAGTTAGCCAATAATTGAGATATACTTTGTATCAAAATATTTTTAATAATGTTTGTAAATTATTGTAGGCTTAGTATGTGACGTTGACTTCTTAATAAATAAATAAAAAATAAATAATCATAATAGAGGACGTCGTAGCGCAGGGGCACAAGCGTGTGACTGTAAACGCGACAGTTTGTAGGTTCGATTCCCTCTGGCCTCTAAAAAAAATCTATTAACACTTTTTTCCTTCCTAAATGTGGAATAACACTTTAAAAAAGTTTAAAAATATCTATTAACACTTTTAACTTATGGTTTACTTATGGTTTATTAAAAAAAATAAACCATTCAGAATGCATTAGTACCATTTCTTGATTAAAAATGCTGATATTTTTAATACTATAAGATAATTACGATATACGATACATTATTTCCGTAGAGATAATGGTTTTCGCGTAGGTAGGTAATGTACGTGATAATTTTAAAAAATACAAAAAAAATGTTGACTGTTTTTTAGTTCCTTTTCCGTCCTTTTTCGTTCCTTTTAGCGCGGATATAAAGCAGGCATAGGGAACCTAGTATCTTGACACACCATTCTGCTCTTCTCATCCGAATTCGAGACTGTGTTTTCAATCGCGGAATTTAACGCCTGGTTTTCTCTTACATTATTCATAATGTATTATTGAGGCTGTAGTGTCGCAATAGGACACTGTAATCGCAAATCGTTGTATTTAAATGTAAAGATTTGAATAGGAGTGTAAAAATGGAGTTGTATATTTATATAAAATGCTGAATATTAAATACCTATAATTATATACTCGATTATGTACATTTTTACATATAATAATATAACAGGTAAAACATTAATTATATGCAATTTAAATTTGCTATAATGATAATATTTAATAGACTTCTTTACGTTATATCGCTTGGGTAGACACTATCACAGAGCAATTAGGAAATGTTTAGATGTGTCCATACTGACGATGGTTGTAGGTTTGATTCTTAGATTGAGAATCTAGTAAACTATTGAGCTAGTAATGTAGAAAACATTACTAGCTCAGTAGCTAATATTTAAATTATTACCATTTTACCTGTTGTTATACAATACATATTTTTTCTAAAAAAGGCGGATATTAGAGTGAAATCAAAGGAGCAAAGATTACAGAGAAATATATATATAGGGAAAATTCTTACCATTCTTCTGTTATTAGTACGTAACGTCTGAATATTTTATAAATAACAAAATTTATTGACAGAAGTTTTAAATAAAGAAAAAACACCATTGAAGGTAATCGATAAATTTGTTAATCATCTTGTGTGCACGTAACGGACATGCACTTTTAAATATAAGTATTTATTATCATGACCATTCCTCATGATAATAAATTCTATATTGATCAAATGGAATGTTCATTGGCTGATAAATGGCATGATGGTTGATATAAGAAACCACTTTTGTTTTCGCTTCGAACTGTATCATGCATATATGCAGAGGGAGCTATCTCCCTCCTCTCCTATAGTGGTGAGACACTCCTTTTCCTACTTTCTGCCTTATTTTCTGTACATTGTAACTCGTAATGTAGTGGCGGATCTCAACGTCACTCTTTGTCCTGTTACCAGAGCGAGGAAATAAAAATAATTCATTCTTCCAGTAAAGATCGAACCTACGATCATCGCATTAAGAGTCAGAAGCTGTGCTGCTGGGCCACGAAGGCTTTCATTTTTATAAGTTGAATAAAATAAGAATTGTTAACAGAAAAAAATTGTAGTAAAAAAATATTTGATACTTTTTTCTATAAAATATTTTTATGTCGTAAATAACATTGAAACAAGAAGTCTTTTGAAGTGTTATTTGATTACATATACAAGCAATTAAATAATTACTATTAATGTATTTTGCACTTCGCTTAGAATAATTAATTTTATATGATATTTACCACAACAGTTATCACTAACGCGCGCTTTAAATGTAAAGAAAGAAATTGTTCATTTGGTGATATTTCGTTTACGTGATAATTACGAATATTAAAAAAATATTTTATATCAATACAAACTGGCTTTTCTTTACTTACATGAATGCTAGCAACTTTAAGATAAGTATGGTTTCGCGGTGTCGTTATCTTTTCAATGCCACTGCCATAGAGGGGAAATGTTTTGTGAATAGAGTACCTACCACCTGTCACGGATCCACGTGTTCCGAAAATCTCCGAAGACATAACGAAGATGTGCGAACGTAAATAGTCGAGGGCACTCAGCCATACAACGCTTGCAAGCGTTCGCCGTTCACAAACGATTTGTATTGCCAAATACCGGCCTACATATTATTTCTTCTTAACACATTATATTATAATTGAATTAAACTTATGTTGTTTTTTGTATATATACGTCGTGTAATTAATTAATATTGTTTTTTCCCTAAAGTTATACGATAAAGTTTGGTATAGAAAGATAAAAATAATAAATTTTAGATTTTTTTTGTTATAAAGATGTACATATTCGGACTAAAATTTCGATATCGGAAAACGTAATTTGTATATTGAGGAAGTCGTGATTGCGTCCGTACCTGTGCCCCACCAGTATCGCTTCCAGCCCACTGACACCGCGCGAAACATAGCGCCACGTGCGACACTCGCAGTGGTTCGCGACCAACTGAACATGAACAACATTCCGTAATGCATTACACTTAAAAAAAAGAAAGATATAAAAAGATAAAACCGACTATAAAAGATTTTATAATAAGTACTATTGAAAAAGAAAAAAATGTCTCTATCATAGAGCTCCTTCTCTGCACAAAGGCGGCAGGCAGCACATCCTTATTCAATTAATCTCTAATTAGAACGAGAGTGCTCTTAATGTTGAGAGGATTTCATAGCAGCCTATCACCAAAGTAAATGGAAATCTGACAGCTCGTTAGGTGCCACTGCCGAAGATATTTAGGTCAACCAAGAGCATAACGTTACCGTATTACAACGACTATCAACGGCTTAGTCGATACAAATCTAAATAAGTTATATTATATTTGTTACTTGAATATTTAAATATTTTTTTCATTTAGGTGTATTAAGCCAACTTTTTGTAAATATTTAATTGTTTCAATTCTATTATGACCTAAGGTCATAATTCACGCATTTGATTTAAGTAGCTTACTATGTTTATATATTTATCTTTTTGGTTGAATCGTAATAAATAATATATGGCATTTGAAGTTTAAAATTTTTCAATATGGTATATTGAAAAAATTTGTTTACTACCTTGTTCGTTATATATGCACTCGGGTTTTCTTAAAGGCTGTAATTGTGAAAATTTTTACCGAACAAGTAAATTGGTCCCTTTAATTTCAGTTAAGAATTTAGAGATTTATCTTAACATTCGACTAAATTGTGAATATAAGCATTCATATTTATGACGTCTTTACATATTGACATAAAAGACATACATTATTTATTACATACATAATTACATGTTTCGTCTTGTGGTTTTAAGAAATTATTAAAAATTTAATAAATGAAAACAGATTTAATTTTTTGTCAAAAAATACCTATATACTATTAAATATCTTATAGTAAACATCTGGTGACATTGCTGAGTAGACGATAATAGAAAACTCCGAAATCTCCGAAAGATGCAACTCCTCAAAAATTAGGAGTTAGGTTTTTTTTTAAATATTATAGGAAACCATATCCGAATAACCTGATGGTACACCACAGCCTTATATAATATATATTATTCAGGTAAGCTGATGATGGAAGGTACAATTCTTCAAGTCCTAACTGTTAAATTGTCTTTGTACTTGCTCACTTTAATTTGTACTCGGTATATTATGTAAAAAATGAATAAATGAACTAAATAAAAATGTAGTTACTACTTGGAGCACTGACGATATATACATATAAGTCGCAGAGTATGAATACGGGACGTCAAGTTGTTTGACTTGGGTGTTTTCAGAAGATGGCAACACTGTCAGTTCTCAATATCAGTTTTTAGGGAAGTGGGGTGAACCACGTGACAACGAGCGATACGGAGCTCATTTCTCCTTCCAGCTGCATATTGCACGGTTGTACTAAGACATCATCTGCCTTCACCGCGTTCCGAGTATGAAGGAATACCTAACGAGTCCGGACTGCCTGCGCGCCCCGCTTTCGTTTATATATATAATATATATATTTAAATCCCAGTTTGGGGCGCCGAAACAAACTAAAACCAAAATTAAAGGTTAAAAGTTAAAGTTATTTATATCTATTAGTTTTAGCAACTTCATCTACGCTCCAAATTCATTTAAAAATTAAAAAATCAGCTTCACGCTGAATCTACTAAATACACCTAACAAAACCAAAAAAAAAATCGGTTGAATTTCGTTCATTTAAATGTAAGCATTAATTTCCTCGTCCTAAAAACTACATGTACAGTATGAGGCTTCCAAGATATTGAAAAATCTAGCTATAAACTTGGATTTTTAACATTGGGAGAACGCTCTAATTGAGGGCATTGACATGTAGTTAATTCGTTACTATACTATTCGTTACGTTGTTTTAGAATAACTTATAGTAAGTAAGTTATTTGAAAGCCATTTTGAAGCCGTGTTTAAGGCCAGTTCAGCTCGTGAAAACGTTTCGGACTAGCTTTTGTCTGAAGTGATGAGGACAATTTAACACGGCACGGCAGTGTCAAATGTTGCGAAATTGCAAATATCATTAGCATATATTAAAAAGAGGGTAGGACCGAGGACACTGCCCTGTGTGACGCCATAGGTTATTGCTTCCTCTACATACAAGTGTATCAAACGGTTAAAGTTAACAAGTATACAAATATTCGTGAATTTTAACTTTTTGATTACGTCTTGTTAGATAGTCCTTAAGTAATTCGAACTCTAAGAACTCCGAACCCCTATGTCTCATAATTTACTGAGGAAAAGTGGGACGGAGAGAGTACATCAAATGCTTTAGTGAAGAATTTAGTGAAGTCAAGAAAAATGCAAATAGTCTTCAGTTTATTATCCAGGTTTCTGATAATTGTCGTGGCTATATATCAAGAACGGCGTCATCGATTGATTTATGGCTTCTGAAACCATACTGATTCGGTGATAGGATGTTACACTGTTTAAGAAAATTCTTTTGTAGAGAGCTTTTTCAAAATTTTTGGATTAAATACTTAGGACAGATATTGGACTATAATTATCAACATTGGCTCTATCCCCTTTCTACTAAATAGGATATACTAAAGCATTTTTGAAAACTTCTGGAGAAGCACCAAAAGACATGCACATATCAAAAACACGTTAGTATAGGCACTAAAGTATTTCTAGCTGATTTGAGTACTAAGCTGCCGTTGATGAATGCCGTTCCAGCAAACGACACAGTTGTCTTTAAGACTCAAAATAATCTGCTCTATCTCAGAGTCATCGGTTAAGTATAAGGCCATGGATTTTTTTCTAAGCGAGAAGATGATATATTAGAGGCATTAGCTTTATTAAAATATTATTTTATACATTTTAGTTTTTTTTTTAGATTTGTGCATATGGGTATAGTTTTGAAGTCGATTTTTATAAATTATTTGTAAACACTATAATAAAACAACTCAATACACGCTTTTATCATATTTGTTAATGACAAACATTTTAAAAACCGTGTGTTTATTTTTTTGGATTGAATTCTTTGTTTTAAATAACTAAGATCAGATCCGCTACACGCTGTATCACGTAGTCAGCAGGGTAGGGACAGGGAACCTAGTGTCAAGACACTCTGTTCCCCGCTTCCTGCCGAATTCTGGAGGCATTGCATGTTAAGGAGGCAGTGGCAGAACTCAACACCGTGGAGTAAATAAGTATATGCACTTAAGAAAAAAGCACAGTTATTTTGAAACCACAGACAGACATTTAAATATATAGCGACAGAGTTGGACACTAATCAAATTCCAAAAATTCAAAACGTTATCTGAATAAGTATTGGAATAAAGTCATATTCGCAACATATTCATTCGTGACTAAATAATTAATTCGTAACTAAATTGTGTACGAATAATTTATTTGTAATTTTATTAGTTATTTTAAACAACGAAAAATTCTGTGGAAAGTGGGAAATGGAGTGTCTTAACACTAGGTTCCCTCTGCCTACCCTGCTGTGTGCGGGATACAGCGTGAAGCTGATAGATAAAATATAATACAAGTACTATTCTAAATCTATGACTAATCAAAAGATATGATTTAGCCAATCATGCAAAAACTGCAATAATAGGTGAACAGATTTAGACAATGTTAACCAACAATCACAACAAACACATGGTCTTCAACGTAGATTGCACACGTGACAATGATAAAATTTTATTATTATATAATATAATAAAAAATGATTTTTGTTACTTTTTGGAAACGAAAAATCCACGACCACTGTAGTATATAAAAAAAATATTTTTTTTAAATTGTGTACATATTTTAAAATTAAATTTTAGTTAGCACTAATCTATTTTTGTGTTTTGTCTACATTTGGAAGAAATAATTTAATATTAACAATATGAAATCATTATCTTAAGGTTATACTAAAATTATTGGTTATTACTAAAATTATTGTTAAGCTCTAAAAGTTTTAAAAACTTTTTTTAATTATTACGATTCAATTTGAATATATGAAACAGAGACATCTAGTGGATGGAATGTTATGTATTTCATACTTCATAATATAGAGTTTAAAATTAATTCCTATCTAAATACGTTTATGTAAATTTATCATAGGTGGCTGTATATTATAAAAGCGTAATATTGTTTTTTATTTATGTTAATATGTTTTGTAACAAAATAAATAGTACTAGTAAACTAGTGAGGCCATCGCGCAGTGCGTTAGATATTTTTGATCCTCACTCGGGGAATGAATTTTCTTCTCTGGTGAGATGAAGTGTCGCTTTGAATTCCGTCAATAAGTCTTCTCAAATTTGGACAGAAAGTGGAAAGCGGAATCTTGAAACTAGTTTCTCTTTGCCTGTTGTATGCGAGGTACAGTGTGAAGTTGAACAAAAACTACAAGTGTAAAGTTGAAAATAAATATTAAAAAATTAAAATATTTATTTGTTTAATAAAATCTTGAACAACATCATTATATGGTAGAGTCGTAGAGAACTCATATTAAGCAAATTGAATATCTGTATATCCTATTAGGACTAATACTAGTAGGACTACTAGTCCTATTAGTAATACTATATGTAAATGTAAAAGTTTGTCAGGATGAATGTTTTTTTCCATTTTCACGCAATAACTACTGAACGAATTTAAATGAAACTTTACAGTAATATAGCTTATACATGGCTGCATTTTATGTAAATATATAGATTTTGTATAATTTGGCTATAATATAATATGTATTAGGAGATCCAAAACAAATTATGTATAATACAATGTTGATCTAATTTGTTAATTTACAATAACTATGATAACTATTAAAATTACTCATATACATGTGAGAGTGTGTTTGTTTGTATTTGTGTTTGGACGTCATTGGATGTGCTGAAAAAGGATCTGAGTTCCATAATAATTGAGTCTTTTTATTTATTTTGTAATAGATTTTTTGCTAGTTCTTGGGATACACGAGTATAATGTTTGTTTATCTCATTATAATTGGGCAGATCGTTTTTTTAACAGCAAAGATTTGCCAACTTTGTTTTTATTTGAGGAATTTAAATTATATTATACTATTTCCTTGTTTTGGTGACTGGGGCAATATCATAGAAAACCTATTTATGAGCTTTTAACATAGTTTCAATGCTATAAAGTTGCCTGGCAATAAAAAGATGATTTAGTTTTTGAGGTTTCTGTAGAGAACGTAAGTTTTAGTTTTAAAGCACATTAAGCCCTTTTTGAGTTTGATGAAGGATAGATGATGATGATGACGATGGGGTAAAGTAGGATGGTACCGATTAACTAACGCTATGTATAGCTCATTTAAGAGGTTTCTATTACGGCTTAACTTGGAAACAGCGTTCGTTGGTGTCACGTATCGGAGTGTCCTAAACATTCAGTTTATTTTCCCGATTCTTTTCGCGACTTGATCGTCTTGATAATCTCTGATTAGTAGTGACACAAAATTATTTTGTAGTTTGAACCTTAAGGGTTAGGAACCCACAGTTTATGTTTCTACTATCACCTCAAAGATGTACTTTCACATTAAAATAATTGCTGGGTTGTATACGAATGCAATTACTGAATTTAATTAAAAATTAAAACAAATATAATTTATTTTAAAACGTTTTTTTATCTAATTTTAGCATTTAGCGAATATCATGCGAAGAATTACCATTGAATACAACAGCGGTGTCATAAAAATAAAATAAATAAATCAGCTTCACGCTGTATCCCGCACACAGCAGGATAGGCAGAGGGAACCTAGTGTTAAGACACTCCGTTCCCCACTTTCTGCCATATTCTGGAGATATTGCGTGTTGAGAGGCAGAACTCAACGCCGCGCTTAACCTCGACACCAGAGCGAAGAAATGTAAATATGAATTTAAGTAAATACTTCATCTCCTCGAGTGGGGATCGGACCCACGGTTAGCGTTTGTGTTCGTAGTACAAAGCACGTTGACATAGATAATGAAAATGATGATGCTTGTTGACATAGATAACGATGAAAAGTGTAGGCTGGAAGATGCACAAGCGCGGCGTAAGACAGGAGTTGGCTGTAAAGAGCAAAGTACCAGGCGATCAGAAACAGCAAAGCTTATAATTGTACTAATTTAATTTGACGGCTCTTTGATTTTATTTAAAAATAAATGACTAACAAAGTTAGCTAATATAATCTTATTATTAACATATTTTAAATAATAATCTTATTTTTAATATGTTATACGGGCCAGTCGTGGTGCAGCGGCAAGAAGTGTGACTGTAAAACCGACTGGTTGTGGGTTCGATCCCCACTCGAGGAGATGAAATATTTACTTAAATTTATATTTCCATTTCTTCGCTCTGGTGTCGAGGCTAAGCGCGGCGTTGAGTTCTGCCACTCAACACGCAATGCCTCCAGTATTCGGCAGAAAGTGGGGAATGGAGTGTCTTAACACTAGGTTCCCTCTGCCTACTCTGCTGTGTGCGGGATACAGCGTGAAGTTTATTTATTTATTTGATTTATTTTATTTTAATATATTTAATCTATGTCAAAAGTAAGTGAAAATTTCAAATAAAGCCAAATATTTAGTCCTATAGCGGAAAGTGTTACAACCAACAAGTGGTTATTCGTTTTTATATAATAAAGTTATGATAAAAAAATAATTAAATCAATTTTACGTTTTCTCCTAGGTAGGCAGAGAATCTAGAGTTAATATTCTTTCAACTTGAATACGACACATTGTGTTGTTGTTGTTGTTGTTACTTGTAGGAATTCAACGCCACATTTCATGAGCGGAGAAATGATAATAATTCATTGCACCTGTTGGGAGTCAAACCCACAACAGATGCGATTACAGTCAGGTCAGCCGCTGCTCCATTGCACCACGACGACCTCTTTGTTTCTTTGACAACTAAATTATAGTGCAACATAAACTGCTGCTATCTAAAATATTATTTATGTTTACATAAATTAAATGTTACCGCAACATGTCTAGACTGTACTGTATGATTAATATATTTTTTTAAATATGGAGCACTACTCGTTAGTTAAACGCTATCACACAATAATGTATTTATTTTAAAAACTAACTTCTTCAAATTTTTTTTTTATCTTGACGCAGCTTGTTGTTTTGCAGTGTTGTTGTGTTTAATGAGAGTTAAGCCTGGATAGGCTTAAAGCTCACGCACGAGTGCTGAGTCAAAATTTTATTTGAAAATAATGGCACAATTTGTTTATATTTAATTTTTGAGTTAAAAGATGAATTTATAGAGGGCCGCCTCTTTTAAATATATATATTTTTTACTTTTTATAATAAGTACATTTACTAGGTATATTACATATTTACACAATATGAATTTAACAAAATCATTAATATATTATACAAATTAATACTTATATATACTTTTATACAGATAATTTTTCATATTTACTGAGCAGCAGATGAAAGGATGAAACTATCAACTATACTAATGAAACATTTGAAACAATATTATATCTTCTGTAAAAAAAGTTATCCATAAGACAATGTTATCCATAAGAAAATTACATAAGTCTTAATTTGTATATTTGTATGTGCGCGACAAATGGACAAATAACTCAATATCACGCCAACCGACTTTGATGATTCTTTTTTTATTGGAAAGGATTCACTTCAATGGTTAGTTTGATGAGTTTGTTTGGTTAGGTTCTGATTATGGGATCCGGTTGACGTCGGTTTTTTTTGTTAGTAAATATTATACACCAAGACATTGTATGAAGTGTAGTTAAGAAGTAGGAACATCTAACAACTTAATTTCTAATATTTTTTAAACATATTTTTTTTCTTTACTTATAGACACATGATATTAATGATGTTAGGAATATGTCCAATTCTGGTAAACTTTCTAAACAAAAGAACTGAATTTATATCTTTGCGTCAATAATATTTGGAACACCTGCTGTACGCAGGTGATGCAGTGCTCATTGCATCATCAGAATGCGAATTACAGGCATTAATTACCACTCTGAAAGAAGGGTGTGAAAAGAAAAGTCAAAGATACTGGAGGAAGGTCACGTAAAAATCATAAGGACCCCTCGAAGAGCACGTATGAAGAGGTCAATGACACAGTGGACGAGACGGAAGACGTATGCAGAGACTGTAGCATTTGGCGCTCGGTTCTCTCTGACGACTACGCTAGGGATACAAAGTGAAGATAGTTAGGTTTAGTTTAGTTTTTTTATGACACAATATTCCCAGCTGATGCAATAAAAAAAAAACATGAAAAAAAAAGTAAACGCATTCGAAGCTTGTATGAGCAACTTTTCTTCATATAAACGGTATAACTCATACGGTACATACATATCAGTAGCTTTTAATTTAAATTGTTTACATATTTCTGTAAAAAGGCAAAGAATATAGAATATAATACGTATTCAGTTTAAGCTGTATATAATATGTAAATTACATAAAAGGTAACTGGATGTAAAGGTATAATTTCCAGTTTCCAACCACGTACTCTAAATCATCGGATCATGGAACTATCTCACCAGCGCAGGGAAAAGTCCCGGATTTATTATATCCGTGCTTATGTGCTGTTAAACTTAACCACACGAAGCTTTCATTATTATTTTTTTATTCAGTTCCATCCTGTATCCCGCATGTTGTCGGGGAGAAAAGAATACCGAGTGTCAGGCCCCTTCATTCTCCACTTTCGAAATTTGAGATATTGCGTGTTGATTAAAAAATATTATAATTTTACGTGCTAGATCTATTGTAAACTTTTATTGTTTTAAGTCGAATTTTTGATGAACATTTTATCCACATCGTTTACTTTGTACCTACGTTACCGACCTACAGGTTCTATAAATATTTTAAACTTAAATTCAAATTCATAGTCCGTCCAGCACGTAGTAATATATTATGTTACAGAAAACTATACTTTGAAAGATGGAAAGATCTCATTTATGCAAATATTCATATTTGTATAAGTGAAAAAGGTTTCTTTAGCAAGTTTCAATGTACATAAGTAAAAAGTTCGAATTGAAGGCAAAGTTACCACTTCCCTATTCTACAATCGATTTTCGAAAGTCACTTGAAAATTTTAAGTATATTTGTTCCATATGAACAAAAAGATAATTCCCCAGAAATATAATTTTAATTTGACAGATTATGTACAATAAAGCTATTGCTATTAGATAATTGAAGGCGTTTATTTTAGAGTAGAGCAGCGTATACTGACAGGATTTATTACCGAATTTTGTATTGCTTATTAAGACTCCCTTTGACATACCATATCAAGGGTATGTGTTAGGTAAGAACACCTGGATCGAGATGATCACGAAGTAGGCAAAATTGTGAGCTAAATATTTATTTAGAAAACGTATAAAAATTTTAACATAGCGGGACTCGAACCCGCGCCTCCTGGAAACCGACCAGGCGCTCTGATCGCTAAGCCATACGTTCGCATCGAGCTACGTCGAAATTTTTATACGCTTTCTACAACTTATTTATGTTGTTAGTATCTCTGTAGGGAGATTTTTACAAATTTCCGCTACCCAAAGATAACTACTAAGAATTATCGTTTGGCAANATTATCTTTGGGTAGCGGAAATTTGTAAAAATCTCCCTACAGAGATACTAACAACATAAATAAGTTGTAACAAGCGTATAAAAATTTCGACGGCTTTGGCTCTGCAAAAGTCTAATCAAACCATGGCAGTGAGCTTGTTATTTATATTCCATACGAATGTCAACGAACGCCAACAGTCCTGTGGGAAGGACGGCAACTGGACCGAAGTGGGCACAGGAGATTGTAAGACATTAGATATAATTGGTCGCGAACAATAGGTTCTAGTACTTTAGATAGGATAAGCAGTATAGAAATAGGGCAGTATTTATTCGGAGAGGTGGGATTATCGGTTTTTAGTTTTAGATGACAGAAGTTTTTTTCTCTAATGATTTTAAATTATTTGGTTATTTAGCCTTTTTAATAGGAAAGTCAATAACTTTTACTTGTACCTACACATGTCGTTTATTCTTCGGTATTTTTTTGTAGACCTTGTCACATTTACACAATATAAGTTATTACGGTTCTGCGTTATGGTGTTCATTTGAGAGCTATGCAGTTCACTTTTACTTATGGGCTTAGAGGAAGTCATCGGCTATCCTATATATATTTTTTTTTAGGTTCACGCTATATCCCGCACACAGCAGGGTAGGCAGAGGGAGCCTAGTGTAGTGTTAAGACACTTCGTTCCTCACTTTCTGCCGAATTCTGGAGGCATTGCATGTTGAGTGGCAGAACTCAACGCCGCGCTTAACTTCGACACTAGGGCGAAGAAATGGAAATATAAATTTAAGTCAATATTTCATCTCCTCGAGTGGGGATCGAACCCACAACCAGTCGGTTTTACAGTCACACCTCGTGCCGCTGCGCCACGACTAGCCTCAGATTTATTTATTTATTTTATTTTCTTTTAAATCTTAATTAAATGAATTAAAAAGTATTCAATCTAACGTTAAACTATTTGCGGCAGAGCAACCGACAAATCCTGAAATTCACAATGAATTGTATCAATTGTATTCAATGGATGAAGACTTTGTTACGTTCCCTCTAGGGTAATATAATTTGACTGTAGCACAAAAGCCGGCTGCCAAATTAAATTTAAAATCGGTTACATTGCGGAATTTTAGTATTCCGTTAATATAATGATTTGTTTTATTTAGAGTTTCGTACCTCAAAAAAAGAACCCTTATATGATCACTTTGTTGTCCGCCTGTGCATCTGTCAATTAAATTAGTATTGAGATTTTGTGGAGATGTGAAGCTCAAATTAATAGGTATAACACATTCTACGGTTCCTTGTAGCACTGAAAAAAATTAAACTTCTAAGTCGACACAATCAAAAGATTTGAGCAATTTCTATGAAATACGCCACGAAATCAAAACCTATAGGATACTTCCCAAGAGTTTCACGCTGCATCCCGCACACAGCAGGGTAAGTAGAGGGAACCTAGTGTTGACATTTTGCGCTGAATTCTAAATGTATCTCGTGTTGAGTGGCGGAACTCAACGTTTGCCTCGACACCAGACCGAATAAATGGAAATGAAAATTTAAATAAATATTTAATTTTCTCTAGTGGAGATCAAGCGGTCGCGTTTACACATCACACTCACACTTAGTGCCCCTGCGCCAAAACTGGCCATTTCATTTCTTATAGACCTATTATTATAAAATTTGGCAAGAAAAAAGAACTTTTAGTACAAATAAAGGAAAAATTTCGGAAAATGTAATTAATAATTAAAGTAATTTATATTTATTTTTAAGTAATTTATATTTATATTTATTTTACTGTAGTTAATGTAGTTAATTTCGTACAAAACTCGTGCGTGCGCCCGCAAATTTAAGTTTGTCAATTTTATAAGTTATACTTCTTATTGGCCTACAATCCTAAAATAGGCGCCTGCGGTGGGCGAGTCCGACTCTCACTTGACTTTTAAATCTTAAAAATAATCGGATGAGTTAAAATAAATAAATTGATGGTAATTTTTTTAGTTTTTTGAGATAACATCTCAAAAAACTATTTCTTTGTTCTTCTCATTAGAATATAGTATGTAATGGTATCGTAACAACTAGACACATTTCTGTCTGCATCCATGTACCTACTTGTTGTAGTTGATATTCCTCTTGATTGTTTTTTTTTTAGATTTTTTTTAGACAAAGCATGGGCTTTGTCTTGAGTTCATCAATAATACTCAACAAGAAATACTCAAAAAATTAAATATAGATTAAGTAGGAAATATAAAAATTGTAATTGTCATCTTTAGATTTAATTATTAGATAAAATCAAAATCAGCTTCACGCTGTTCTGTTCACGCTGTTTGTGTATTCAGCACACAGCAGGGTATGCACAGGGAACCTAGTGTTAAGACACTCCGTTCCCCACTTTCCGCCGAGTTCTGGAGGCATTGCGTGTTGAGTGGTAGAATTCAACGCCGCCCTTTGCCTCAAGACCAGAGCGAAGAAATGAAAATATAAATTTAAATAAATATTTCGCTTCCTCGAGTGGGGATCAAACCCAAAACCAGTTGAATTTATAGTCACACTTTGTGCCTCTGCGCCACGATTGGTCTCTAATCTATTATTAGATACGGTAATTTTTTTTATGATTCCTACATATTTTCAATTAAACTAAAGTCATATTTACTTTACTTTAAACATAGTTGTATTTTTAAATTATTTAGAGGAAATTTCAAGATAAAACGGACTGAAAGAGGTAGACTGAAGCTGAATCATCAATTATGAATTCAGAAGCCGACAGTGCCTGTGGAAGATATAGACATTCCGAATTATTTTTGGTTTGACAGGCGTTGCATTGGAGGTGTTTTAAAAATTTATTGCTATATTTTAAGAATACTATTTTATTTTTATTTTAAGAGTTTACTTATCCATTTCTTATTACTTAACAAATGTATGCATATAGCAAGATAGGCAGAGGGAACCTGGGAACCTAGCGTTAAATCACGCCGTTTCCCATTTAGACACTTCTGTTTCCCACTTTTTTACAATTCTTGTGTTACCACGTTTAATTAAATAAATAAATAAAAAATTAAAGAATATATTTTTTAAAAAAATTATAAAAGATTTTAAAAATAACAAAGTATTTATGATCAATAGCAATATATCGAAATTAGTAAAAGTTCTTTTAATTATTCAAAATTTAAATATTGTTTTCGGTTTATCTAATATTAGATGTTTGATTAATATGAGACACAATCTGGCAATTATCAACTAGCGACATCTTAGCCTGCGTTCAAACGTGGCGGGAATCTTGCGATTTTAAAATCGCGTGGGAACCGCGCTTTATTTATGTATATGACCATGTTCATGATCGTTCGGCGTATCTCCGCGGTAAGTGAACCGCACAGTATCGCGCACCAAACGCTGAGAAATAAATACTTTTGGCGCCAGTTTCTATTAATGTGAAGCCTGTGGGCATCATACAGTTGCGCTGCGTTCTTACGTCACAACAACAAGAGTAATAACCGCAGCTTAGTGAATACATAATGCTATTTCTTGGCTCCTCGTTGGGTGGTTAGCGTGCGTCTGAATGAGCCCTTAAGAGTATTATTAAGTCATAAGGGAGACCTTTTGATGTTATTAGTTCGACTTGCGTTCTCTATTTAACTAGAGAAATAGCTACATTTTGAGCAACGCTAAACTAATTGCAACGTTGGATACTCTTTCATTTAACTGAGAACACAAGACCATGAACTAGAAATCGGACGCTATGTTATTAGTCCAGCAAGCTTCGGGTAGGATCTAGGATTTTTTTCTTTAAAGTAAAAGGGGGTGTAGAAGATTATAGTAGACAATTGTAGTAGTGACTTTATTTGTAAAGTATATGTAATACTAAAACTGCCGAAGTGTCATTTTTATTTAATGTAACAATTTTCCTATTTTATTAATTTCCATATTAGTAGCTAGTCAAATGATCTTAAGGTGTATTTGCAAACTAATATTAATTACAAGCAACTAATATTCATTAATATCTTTAACGAAATTGCAGTCAGTATGCAATATATTTTTTTCATGGGAAGGACAGGGAAACGAGTATGTGATGGTAACTGATCATCACCGGCTACGACCCCGTGTAACACCATAGAGGATACAGGTGCGTGCCGGCTTTTAAGATGGAGGTAGATGCGCTTTTTAAAGGTACCCAAGTCGTATCGACTCGGAAATATTGCCGCAGGTAAGCCATTGCACAGTTGTGTGGTGCATGGCAGGAACTTCCTGTGCAACCGGAGAGTAGTACAGTAATATATCTATTTAAATAATAAAGTACGTACATCAATTGTTACTGCAAATATCTTTTAGCAAAAAAAAGGCCGACTGATTTGACCATTTTTAGGTAAAAACAGAACCCTTGTAGGATCACTTTGTTGTCCGCCTATCCGCATTTATCTCACATTAATACCAAATATTCAGATCTATAGCCACTTAGAACATAACTTAGTCGACGCAATCAAAAGATACCAGCATTTATGCATCGATTTTGCTGCTTTTTCTATGAAGTTCGCCGCGTTATCCAAACATATAGGGTACTTTCCTTGAAATTTGGCACAAAGTGTGAATACAAATAAAGAAAAGAATGCAAATAATAAAAAAATATAGGTAGTTAAAAAAATTAAAATTAAATTAGCTTCACGCTGTATCCCGCACACAGCAGGGTAGGCAGAGGGAACCTAGTGTTAAGACACTCCGTTCCCCACTTTCTGCCGAATTCTGGAGGCATTGCGTGTTGAGTGGCAGAACTCAACGCCGCGCTTAAATAGGCAATTCTATATAGGTAGTTCATAGAAAAAAAAAATAATAACAAAGTTATTTATACAAAATGGGCGCATGAAATAGCTGCAAACTTAAGTTTGTAAACTATTATAAGTTATACGAGTACTTCCCTTTGAACTACAATCTTGAAATTGGTATGGAAGCCTCGGAGAGCTTGTCCGACTCGCACTTAACCGATTTTTATATATTAATACTTGCGTTTTAATAAACAATGGCCAAACATTTTAACTAAGACAAGATATATAGTATAATATATATAATATAATAAGCAAAACTTTTTTACGACATAAACTGAATTATAATACAAAAACACTTAAATATACGAGTATATATGTATCCATATTCATTTGTAATGTAATATTATTACAAATTTTATTGCATAATGCATATCAAATTCTACATAATTTGAAATTCAATACCGATTTAATTTGTGTCTATTCGTAATTGTATTTTTTAGTTTGATGTCAGTTTTTTTTATATTTCTTCTTTTTTATTACGCCTGCCATTATTAAATAATCAATTTTATAAATAAATATGTACGTAATAGCTTATGTTGATATGATATACAAATAAAAAAAATCATTAACGTCAACTTTTTTTTTATTTGAATAATTTTTTTACGTATTATGAACGATTTAAATATTAAAACGGCGTATACAAACTTAAGAATACAACTATTCATAATTAGTTCATGAACAAATTATGAATAATTCATGTAATATAGGAATATGTTATGAGTTTATGTTATCTAAAATATTATTTTTCGAACAGGAAAGTGGTTTGTTGCTATTGGAAAAATACCTGGGCTGGTTGCGAGAAAGGTAAGTTGTTACAGTGATTTTGAGGGCGTAACATTGAACAAAACTACGTTAGTACAGTTATTTTAATTTGCGTTTTTACTACTTAACCTTAAAACACTAATTTTAGTGTTGGGGCAAAAAACTACAATTGTTTAGGGCAGATTGTGACATTACCTACGAAAATCTAGTTCAAGAAAGATATTTAATAAAAATATGCAGAAGACAAAAGTAAAGGTAAGCAAACAAGAAAATTACATGGAGCTACTTTAAAAAGCGTAGAAGATTGATCTCAACGCGATGGCGATTGAACCCAAGACAGCTGGCGAGGATGGTATAGTGTGTCGGTTGCCTAAATTAATGACATGTTAACGGTACTTTTAATAACCGTACTTGAAAGCAATATCGTCAAGTTTCCTCCTAAAACTATTGACCAATTTTGAGTTATGTTATATATTGCATTTACCAACCACTACTTATAACGCCATAAAATACGTATTTCAGAGATATTCCCTACTATACCTAATGTCTCGCAACTCAGAACGAAATGTCTTGCGACTAGATTATCTTTGCCTATACTGCTATATTCATTACAAAGCGTGAATCTAAACAAAAATTTAAAGAGAAATATATGCTTTATAATTTAATATAACACTTATTTTGTAGCAAGCTATTATTTATATTGACATAAGTTTGATTTATTGAAAAAAAAAACAAATATTAAACGTTAAGGGAAGTTTGTCAAAATAAACTATGAAAAATGTAATAACGCACAGACCAATTGTCAAACAGGGAAATAGGAAAAACAAATATAAATCATTGTTTTGAGTTCAATTACATTAATAAGTGATAAAATCAAAAAAATCAGCTTCACGCTGTATCCTGCTCACAGCAGGGTAGGCAGAGGGAACCTAATGTTAAGACACTCCGTTACCCACTTTCTGTCGAATTCTGGAGGTATTGCGCGTTGAGTGGCAGAACTCAACGCCGCGCTTTGCCTCGACACCAGAGCCAAGCAATGGAAATATAAATTTAAATAAATATTTCATCACCTCGAGTGGGGATCGAATCCACAACCAGTCGGCTTTACAGCCACACTTTGTGCCCNAATTTATATATATATATATCTATATAAATTGCATTTGGCAATGCATAAAACCATCATCATTCCCCAGACTTTGGGGAATGATGTTGGTTTTATGCATTGTACAACAAATATACTTCAAAGCGATGATAATTCTGAGTATGTTTTTTATGTATATCAATGTTTTTTATGAATATGAAAACATTTATTCCAGTATAGATATGAATGAGACAAACATTTAAATCAATAATATTCAACACAGTTTTAGGGATAACTTTAAAGCCATTAGAGTTTGTTGTTGTTTAATTTTTTTTATTATTATATATAAAACGTTATAAGATTAAATTAAGCAGCCCACTTTTTTATTTACAAAGTTTCATGTGTATTATATTCTATTATATTCTATTAGTAGATTTTATAAAAATAAATTTATATCTATTTTAGAATACTTAAGCTAATAAATACGAATAAATTCTATAAATTAAAAAAAACATAAAGGAAATGTCGAAATAAAAGTATTTTTTTAATAAATAAATAAGCATAACAAAAATAATGTCATCATGATTTATCTAGTTCTTTCTGAAAAGAAAGAACCTGCATGTTTCATACAAACACCTTAAAAAATATAATCAAAATTATTTTTAATATTATATAGTTTTTACATTAGTGCTTGTCGGTTACGACATTTGTTTTTTTATATTATAATATTTTTTTAGTTATATATTTTTGATTGTGAATTATATCAACAATTATCCATTGACCACTATGATAAAAAAGATTTGATAGATAAGTATATAATACAAGTACAACTAGCTTATGACCTTTATACATTTTGAATAAAGGGTAAACATATACTTCATTCAGCAAATTATAGACACACCTGGGGACAAAAAAAACTTAAATAAAACATAAAAACAATAAAATATTACTTTACCTATAACTATAATTGATTTTACTATAGAATCAGGGGAACAGATTATTTATTTTTGTTTCTGGTAACAAGACAAAGCACGGCGTAGAGTTCCACGCAATTCAGCACGGAATGTCTCGAAAATTGACTGGTGTATGTTAAATTGTTTCAGCACGTACCTTAAGACCTACTGACAATTTACTCAATTTTTGATGTTTCTGCCTGTTATTTTTGTAATAAATAGTTGATTGTGCGAAACATAACTCTACTTTAATTATGCTTACAATTAAAGACGTTATTTATTTCGTCGTTACTTACATACAAGTGTATATTGTGAGGAAAGTGAGTAACGCCAGGATCCCAGGTAACATGTTCTTGGGTCTCTTTCTGTGCACCATAAGCAGATCAACGAAAACGAAAATGAGGGATGCCGTGTGCATACTGTGATGTTCCCATAGGGCTACATATTTTTCTGCTGACAATGGCATCAAAAATTCCCTATTCAAAAGCCAAACCCTCCAGAAAAGTATATCAGCAAACTGAAATAGTAATGATAAGTTGTTAAATATTGTTTACTAGACGGTATTGTTTCTCGTGGAATGTATGGCGCAATGGCAGCCTAGTTGCTTGCTCAGCCAAGCTCAGAGTTCAAGGTTCCGAGAAGTAATTCGCTTATATTACTCATACTATACATTCAAATTTTTAGAGTAGTCAACGAATGTAATGAATTGAACAATCATGTTTTTTTTTTCAACTTCACGCTGTATCCCACATATGCTCCATAGGGTAGGCAGAGGGAACGCAGTGTTAAGACACTCCGTTCCCTGCTTTCCGTTGACTTGTCGGGCATTATGGGTCGAGAAAGCGAAACTCAACGTCGCGCTTTGCCTTGTTACAAGAGCCAAGAAATAATTTGTGGGTTCGATTCCAACTCGGGGAAATGAAATATTTAATTTCCGGCACTCAACAGGCAATGCCTAGACGTGTTAAAATATTTTCTAGTGTCTAAGAATAAAATTAAACGTAAATAATGATAGCCATTCAAAAACAATTTTGATAATATGAAAGTGAATAATAGTTATTCAGGTAAATTTTCCTTATGATTTGGCAAATCTGTTTTGTCTATTTAATATTGTTAAATATAAGTACAAAGTAAGTTTTGGAATTCTATTTTCTATTTAGATTTTCGATGCCGTCACCTAACCTGACTGTAAACATGACGGTTGTGGGTTTGATTCCCAGTGAATAATTTTAATTTCCTCACTCTGGAAATAAGATAAAACGGGACGTTGAGTTCCACCATTCAACATGCAGTGTCTCGAAAATTGAGCGGAAAGTGGAGAATGTGGTGTCTTCACATAAGACTATATACGCGATACAGTGTGTAGATAAAAATAATATCGTGAAATACTTGACGAGTTTTTTTTAAGTAGTAAAAGATCTATATTTTTATTTTTTTTATAATTTTTTCATGTATATTAAAATTACAATTCGCGTAGAATGGGGAAAATGATAACTGTCACAAAAAATGCATATTTATCATCAGAGTGAAGTACTCGTATATTTTGAAAATTTTTACTTACAGTTGTGACAGGAAAGATCAGGTTTGTAAAGAGAAAGGTCCTGATTTCGTTGAATATTTTTACATATTTACTTTGAGGCATCCGTTTCAGCGCGCACCAATCGCAATAGATACATAAGGGTATATATGCAATGGTCAGCAACTGAAATGAATTTGCTGGATTATTGTTTTTTTTAAGTTGTTACATTTTATTATGGCTATAGCTGTAACTGTAACGTGACGGTTGTGCGTTCGAACCCCACTCGAGAGTCGAATTATTATTTCTTAATATTTTTATTTCTTCGTTCCGGCACCAAGGGACCCAGCGTTCAGTTCCGTCACTCAAGACACAATGGTTCGAAAAATTAGGCGGAAAGATGGGAACGAAGTATTTTAACACTAGATTTCCTCTGCCTACCCTGCTGTATGCGAGATACTGCGTGAAGCTGTTTTTTTTATTTTTTTTGAGATCTGAACAGAGGTCTAACATGTAGGCCCCCTAAAGAATATAAGAATGTTTTACTGTGAAGCATCAGAAGTAAGTAGTTAACATATCTCCAAGTATTTATAATTAAAATGAAGTAAGCTATCTTTTATATGAGTCTATTAATATATCTTAATAAATACAACATTTTTTTGCTGAAAAGCATACCTCAGATGATAGCGAAGGAGCACAAGCGTGCGACTATAAACGCGATATTCAATATTTTCATTTCGTCGTTCTATCGAGGCAAAGCAAGGCGTTGACTTCCGTTACTCAACACACAATGCCCCCAGAATTTGGCGGAAAGTGGGGAACAGAAATGTTTTCATGGAAACAGAGTGTCTTAACACTAGCTTCCTAGGTTCTCACTCTGCCTATAAAAGAAAACTTGTCAATAACTTTTACCAACAAACTATTTAAATATTACATTTTAGACAGAATGTGTACTTTTAATAAATAAGATAAAATAAATGCCTTTGCAACTTGTGTTTCTTTAACAAAATGATAATAAAATATATATTCTTTACCCTTTAATACGGCATGTTCACAGTGCCGTCACTTGAAAAGTCACAACTCTTGAAAAGTTGAAGATAAATATCTATTGATCTTACTCTTAGTATTTTTTTTTTCATTTTACTCAAGATTATGTAAACAGACATGATAGACACGATAGCGTTCTTATCAATATTTATAAAGTAAAATAACCAAAATATAAATTTTATTAATTTTATCAATATCACGCTGTATCTCGCACACAGCAGGGTAGGCATAGGGAACCTAGTGTTAAGATACTCCGTTCCCTATTTTCGGCCAAATCTGGTGGCATTGTGTGATGAGTGGCGGAAATCAACCGCCGCGTTTTGCATCTACACTAAAGCGAAGAAATGAAAATATTATATAAATTTAAATAAATATTTCATTTTCTGGAGTGGGGATCGACCCGACAACCAGTCGCATTTACAGTCATATTTGTATCCCAGTGCCATGAGTAGCTTCTATGTTTTATCTATACTAATGTTATAAAGAGGAAACATTTGGATTTTTGTATGTACGTTTGTATTGTTTTCACACATAAATTACCCGACCGTATCCAAAAAATTTTTAACCATTATAAAGCTGCATCTTTACTGACAAACATAGGCTATATAATATATTCAATAAAATTTGGGATCCCTAATAAAAATGCAATAATGTAAACCAAGGTGTGAAAAAATTTGTCATAAAAATCATCATCACCGTATGTGCTGCGAAAACTATTGATGATAGAAGAAAATAATATTCTACAGTATTATAGAACGCAATAATATGTATAAAAAAGTTCGTGATACCATATGTCCCACTACGATAGTTAGTTATGCCAATATAACTACTTTTTTACCTTTTAAAAGTTGATAAAAGTGCCGACAACAATCAGACCATATTATTCATACCTCTGCATTAGTTCCATATCCTAATAAATGATATTATCAGTTCAGTTGCTTTGGACATTAGTCCGGGGAAATAGAAAGACAGAGAAGACAAAAAATATAAAATTGTTTTTTTTTTTGTATTTAAGTATCATGTAAATAACCACATGTACTTACCAAAACAAAGTTATTTGGAAATTACAAACAAACATTTCAATTTTATCTACAAGAAACGGTCAATGTAACGGAAACCTTGGAATTATCAATTATTTTTTGTCGTAAAATGCCTTATTGTGACTTAGTTATAAGAGTCACGGACTTTTATTAGAATGAATGAAATTATAATAAATATTTTACTACACTAAAATTGGCTTTTACAGGATATCACAGAAATGCATATTTTAAAAGATATCAAAATTTTAAAATTAACAGTCATGTGCCGGGTCAATGTTTAAAGTTACAAAAAATCATGTATTGTAATTTGTAACGAACATATTGTAATCCTTTAAAAAATGACATAAGCTCGGCAACTGCATATATCTTCGCATAGCACTATCTATTTTTTTTACTGTTTTATTATATAATAGTATTGATTATAGGTTATTATAAATTTCGAGTTACTTTTAATTTTAATATAATATTCTTAAATATATAAAAATTTATTTATTCACGTTGATAATATTAATAATATAGCTGGTTTTGTTTACATATTTTTTTAATTAATATTTTTCTTTGATTACATTTACTTAATTTTGTTCATTTTAATTAGCTAGGTATTTTTTCTTACAATATAGCCAAAAAAAAAAATTAGCGAAAATTCCCCTATTTATTATTTTTTTCGGCTTATTTTGATTATTTAGGCTTATTTTTCTTACCAATCCTATTGATAACTGAAAATAATTTAATAATTATTCGTATAGTTCAAGCGGGCGAAGCCGCGTCGGGATCCGCTAGGATACAAAATAATGTACAAATTCAAAAGAAAGAAAGATTCAAAGATTTTCTTATTTAGTTGTTTATAAGTTAACCTAATATGATCTATAAGCCAGTATTTATTGTTACTAGCATAACAAAAACCGGACAAGCCTACCGAGGGTTCCGTAAAAAATCGGAGCTTTTTCTAATATTCAGTCTAAGCTTAACCAGAGCCCTTTAATTCGATACCCCACTTGTACTAGCAGCTTTAATAACAAATTTTACCCACTTTTTAAGGCTATTATTTTTTAGGATTTATCCACAAATGTATAGTTTTCAGATTTTTTTTCTGAGCTAGTACTATTTGTATATACTAGCTGCCAAATTCCATAATTCTAGGTCAACTGGAAGTACCCTATGAATTTTGATTCCCTTGATAGTGTCGAAATACGCGTTTTTTGCGAAATAAAGGCCATATCTTTTTTCTAAGTAAATATAGAAATATGTTGAATATCTTCAAGCGTTCCCGAGATAAAGGGTCTTAACAGATAGACAGACAGATAGACAGTCGGACAACAAAGTGATCTTATAAGAGTTCTTTTCCTTAAAAGGTACTGACCGTTAAAAATATAGAATATACAATTTTAGTGAAAAGGGAAACGTAACAAAATTGTAACGAAAGCAAAATTGCATGTGCACGCGGATACAGTCCTTGATTAAGAGTAGATATTATCTAACTACATACTGGTTAAATCCTTTGATTTGCTTTAATTATTAAAAAAAATTGTACAGTAAAATAAAATTTACTTCACGCTGTATCCCGCACACAGCAGCACACAGCAGCACGCTTTGCCTCAACATCAGAGCGAAGAAATGGTAATATAAATTTAAATAAATATTTCATCTTCTCGAGTGGGGATCGAACCCACAACCAGTCGGTTTTACAGTCACACTTTATGCCCCTGCGCCACGACTGGCCTCTAAAATTGTATAGTGATTTATTTAAAATATATCATGAATCATGAACATTACACAATGCTTTAAATTAACTAATTAAAGAAAAAGACATAAAATAATGCTTAATAACAGTCCATTAGGCAATATTGAAGTATTTATTTGCTTTTTGCAGTAAAATGTATAGTGTCGGCTTTTGTTAAGCAAATTAATCCGAGAGACAAAAAACGTATGAGTATATGTATGTTATCAGGTTGTAACAATTTACAAAATTGATTTGTATTCACTACTATATGAAATAAAATAAAGGTTAATTTACTTTTTTTACACTTTCAAAAGATACAAAAAAGTATATAACGAATTTTCGTTTTTTTTTGTATTTACAATAAAACGGATTTAGCAGGCTTATATTGTATTTAGATAATAATGTATTTGGAACTCTTTTATACAGTTTTTAATTTTTAATGCATACTGCGTTAAAGGAGCAGAACGAATTAACATTGGCCTTTGTTTAACTACCTCTCCATTTTTAAGCAACAATCTGTAAGTTAATGGTTCATCTAAACTTCACTTTTGTTTTGTTACATATGGATAGATTAGATAAACAATCGTTTTTGAAAAGAATCTATTTCGCTGAATTCTGGAGGCATTTGGCGTTGAGTAGCGGAACTCAACGCCACGTTTTGGCTCGATACCAGAGCGAGAAAATGAAAATATTAAATATTTAATTCTCCAGAGTGGGAATCGAACCCACAACTTAAGTCGTCACGTTTAAAGTCGCACATGCTCATACTCATGAAATGAAGGCTTCTAAAAGGCTTCTAAATTTTTCGGCGTCTATATATATATATATATATATATATATATATATATATATATATATATATATATATATATATATGTTGAATGTTTTATTAGTAAATATGGTAATGTAAATAAATTTTAACTTGTTTCTTGACGCGACCGTGATTTTGTTTGCTTATGCAGTATAAACGGAAATATGAGAATTGTAAGATTTATAATGAATTGCAAATAGCTTTTTATTAAACGAGCTATAGCCCGTAATTTTGTTTGCGTGGACTATAAAACATAAAATTTCGTTTACTCCCCTTTAAGTAGGAACTTAGGGAAATCTTCCGTATATGATCCTCTTTGCTCCTAAAGATCTCTTCCAAATTTCAGATTTTTTTGTGGCGTATTTTTTTGTGTGTTATCTGTCAGTCAGTCACTTTGTAACAAAATGTTTAATATTATATATTGATGCCGCTTAAAAAGCACTATCAAAAAAATTTATAAAATATTTATTTATATTTCTTTATAGTTATTTCTGGCATTATAATTGTCGGAGTTAAGTTTATATTTGTTTTTTATATTTTATAATGTATAAATTAAATCATATTAAATTAACGTAAACCTGAGGCCAGTCGTGGCGCAGGGGCACAAATTGTGACAGTAAAATCGACTGTTTGTGGGTTCGATCCCCACTCGAGGAAATGAAATATTTATTTAAATTTATAGTTTCATTACTTTGCAATGGTGTGGTGCACGGCGTTGAGTTCCGCCACTCAACATGCAATGCCTCCAGAACTCGGCGGAAAGTTGAGAACAGAGTGTCTTAACACTAGGTTCCCTGTGCCTACCCTGCTGTGTGCGGGATACAGCGTGAAGCTGATTTATAATGAATAATATATCTTGAAATTTCATAAAATGGAAGGTTTTTTTCTTACCATAAAAGCGAAAGTCAAAGGTGTATTTTAGGAATCGCTATAAAATGATGTAGCATTTATATTGATTTTGAAAAAAAAAAATATTAAAGGTACATTACATACATGTAATTGAAATATTTAAAAAAATCGAGAGAACATGCTGGAGTGTCATTAGATAGGTCTCTCTAAATGATATGGAGGTTTGTAAGAAAGTTATTGATTATGTCAGTACTTTGGGAGATATTCGCTTCTAAAGTATGAGTGTTCCTCTCGTATTTGAACCATAGAGGAGAAAATTATAAAAACAATCGGAATTTTGTTGGAATAAAACTAATGTCGTGGTTAAAGACGACGATAAGTCGTACTGAGAACCTCCTCCTTTTTGAAGTCGGTTGAAAATGGTCTATAAACAATTATAAATGATTACAAGAATATATTTGAAGTTTATTTCATTTAAAATCAATGCATACGCCCGCAACCATAAGTTTGTGAAATTTATATGTTGCACCTCTCGTTGGTCTACAATCATGAAATTATTACAGCCATACCCTTCGCATGAGTGTGATTCGCACTTGACTGTTTTTTGATATTATTATTATTATTACATGATGATTTAAGATATCTTTCGCACTCGTATAAAGTTTTATTTAATTTTTATTATTTAATTATTATTATATTACTCAAATCGTTTTATTACCAGAATTATGAAAAAATGCATTAAAAGACTTAAAGAAGTGCTGATACTGACTTTTTTAAACCATTGCATTTATATGAACTCTTAGCAATATTATTGAAAAACTTCATCAACAATTTATGCCTGTAATTGTGGCCATATTTTGCTTAAAAAATGTCAAGTGTTTATTTCTGTATGTATAACGCCACGAAAGAAAAATGTGTACATGAATATATCACGAACTAATAATTATGCAATAAACTCTATATATATCTATATAACGGATATATTATTATAATTAAAAGATTATTTATTACTTACATTAAACCAAGATGTTATCAATTTCCATTTCAAATTTTTGTACTGTTGCAAATTTATATCATCTGAATCTTCAAATTTTTTGTTCAACAAACGCGGCGCCATTATCGCCAAATGCACAAGCGTAAACGAATAGACTGATAGTCGAAATTTAAGTTGCGTGTCTGTAGCTTGCAACGTTTGTAATTTCATTATTATAATTTTTTATAAATTACGTCTAAAAGAAGTCACAGCTGAAGACGTACTGACGTAACAAGTCCGTGTACGATATTTATAAACTTCTTTGTAAGTTGTTGATGTTGAAAATCACTAACTCAGTGAATGCACAGAAGCCTAAGTATTCAAACTCCAATTACTCGTACTGACAAAAAACATTAGTATCAATGACATCTGCAAAAAAATTCAATAATAAATATTCACATTTTATATATTTTTAGTTGATGCGTCACTCTGTTTTTCATTATTCGCAAAATTTTGAGATATTATTATATATTTTGAGTTATGGTACTCACATACATTATATACATTATGATTCACAGTTATAATCTAGTGTAAAGATAATGATTCCTTTACTATTTACTCAATTTTAAAACGTGATTTATCGAAAGCAAAATTTTGCATCTTTATAAGAACATTTATCAAAATTAAAAGTAAAGATACACGCTGTATCCTGCATGTAGCAGGTTAGGCAGAGGGGGCCTAGTGTTAAGACACTCAGCTCCTCATCTTGATGATTTTATTATATTTAAAAAGAAACTATAATAATCCGCAGTACTACTCTGAATAATTATTATCTCTATATCTATAACTAGCGGCCCAGTCGTGGCTTCGCCCGCATACCATCTATAATACTTTTTTATTATGCATTTGCCAACAGATTGATATATTCAATCATGAACAACTGGTTTCCTAATTATGAGAAAGTGCGAGAGTACTATGTGTACTGAGTACTGTCCTCTCAAGCAGAGAGGATGACATTGGCGGTAAGGGCGCCCCCTGCGCGAGTAGAACCTATGTTGGCGGCCGTAAACAGAGCGTTGAATTATTAAATTTTTCATTTAAACCTATACCTCCAAATTAAATGATAGGTATAAACGCCTAAGCTTATCTTCACAAAATTTTCTTGATGATGAAATAACTTTTGCTCGTAAGTTTCAATATTCATGTTAAATAAAAATCAATGAAATATCACCTTGCAGAAAGATATACGAGTATGTACGATGTCGCGGACTTTTTTTGAACTAATAAAATTGAATATTTCTGCTATACAATGTACTGACATATATTTAACTACTTTTGTCACGTACGCGCTTAAAACAATTCGATGGCGTTCATTATTATCATTATTCCGTTATTTAGGGTTAACTAAGACTTACATCGTAATGTTATATAGCTTGTAACACTAAAGAATCTGAATGTGAATGAGCTTTCATACAAAACAAAAATCGACCAATAGATCCAGAGATCTTAGCGTTTAAAGAAACAAACAAATAAACAAATACAAACCCTGCTACTGATGGTATCGTAAGAGATGACTAAAGTACTTGTGGGAGAGTCACGTCGCCTGCAATGGCGACACGCAGGCATAGACTCGATCGGATTATTACCACCCCTGGCATTTAAAACCGGCGCCAAGTAGTCTCACTTTCTCCCAGTTTCACCCAGGTTAGCCAGCACGGGCCGGGCTCCGGCGCCCAACCCCCACCCCTCCATGGAATATGATAGATACACTACCCCAGCAGAGTACCAGCAATTTCAGTGTTGCAAAATTCCTCCCTGAGTCCCTAAACTCAGGCCACAGGCCACTTCGAACGTCGTCGAAAATGAAATGCTGCTCTTTATAATTAGTTTTGTAGCTACGCAAAATATGTCTGGTAGTCGCATGTTAAAGTAGTTTTTCATCCCGCATATAGCAGACACATAGTTAAGACACTTTTGTTCTCCATTAAGACACTTTCATTCCTCATTTCATTCTTCTATTCACATGAGTGGCGGGTGGGGAATAAAATATTATATACCCCACCCGCCACTCATGTAATCGAAGCCATAACCGTCGCGTTTACAATCGCGCCTTTGTGCTACTGCGCCACGACGGTCTCAAATAAATACGTAAAGCAAAAACTTTTGTAGCCCCTTTTTACGGAAATTGTTGACGGAGGAGTATGAAGTTGACGGTGGAGACCCGCCATTGGTGACGTGAATTTCACTTATATCTTTTGGCGACGCCGGTCTCACAGACCGAGATTTTAGACGTAAAACTTTGCTAAGAATTAATTAGTTATGTAACGTATAGATAATTTCGTCTTACATATATATCTCAATATCTCAATAAGAACTTAGGACACTAAACATCAACAGGAATTTTCAAATCTTATTTTTTTTTATAAAAACTAATAACAATCTTAAGCATGTATGTCTCAAATCGGCCTTTATTTATTCTTATGACAATAGGAATGTTTAAAACATACAATATGTACATATTTTTAAATTTAAAATACAAAAATTAAAACATTTCATAAAAGGACAAACAATCCTTTGTTTTTGAATTTATTAAACGTGCACATCATAAATAGGATGGAATTGTCAACACCGGTTTAAATGAAACCACAGTTTCAACTACTCTATAAAAAGCTAATACAATTATTTTTTTTACTCTATATGCTGTTCCCGTAAAAGGAGCGCTGACATTTCCACCCTGAATATTTTTTGAACTACCAGAATTAAAACATAAAATAAAATAAATTAAATCAGGTCAGATAACGCTGTATGTCGCACACAGCACGATAGGCAGAGGGAACCTAGTTTTAAGACACTCTGTTCCCCACTTTCCGCCGAGTTCTGGAGGCATTGCGTGTTGAGTGGCGGAACTCAACGCCGCGCTTTGCCTCGACACCAGAGCGAAGAAATGAAAATATAAACGTAAATAAATATTTCATTTTCTCGAGTGGGGATCCAGTCCACAACTAGTTGATTTTACAGCCACGACTAAAACATAAAATATATAATCAATCTTATAACAAATGCAGCATAATAAAATAATTATAACTTGTGTATGCGGGCGAAGCCGCGTGTGGGCCACTAGTGTGAAATAGAGTGAAGTTAAAAATAAAAATTACACACACATTGATAAAAGTTGTCGTTTTGTATTCCTACTAGTTTTTGATTTAAATGGATGAACTATGAACTTTACATAGCAACAAGCGAATTTGCAGCTAATATTGTAATATCTATAAAATAATGCAAAAATAATAATAAAACAAAGTGTAAAGTTTCAGATACTCTTCATTTTATATACGGAATCGGAATTTAAGCCCGAATAGTGTATTGTTAACACAAAAATATTGCTTGACAAGAGTATAATTGAGCCCGCCAATGCCTGCATAATGCGTACAAATACATATAGGTAGACTAACTTGCTAACTTGACCAACTTGCTGGTTAAATGTCTGTCTTATACAACCTTGTCAAATGCATAGAAATTTCGTACAACTTGGCCGAGTATAAATTATTATAGTTTTCTGTTCTATTCTGTTTTTAAGGGTTCCGTACTTCAACGGAAAAAATAGACACACACGCACACACACACACACATACACACACACACACACACACACGCACACACACTACAATTTCCAGTAGTTCCCCGTGGTCACAGGTAGACTGAAGTGGCATTCATCTGTCAGTTGACATAATTATTATATGCAACCACCGCCAGCGATTTATTAATTGCCTTGCAAGTGTTCGAAACATCGGGTTTTCAAAAATGAATAATAACTTTACATTTAAAATAACATTTAATTTAAAATAATAACCATAAAAATTAAAGACTTTATGGGATAATTTTTTTATCTGTCTATTTATTTTTTATCTGCCTAGCCTTGTTTATTCTATCAAGACTATTTATTGAGAGTGAAAGTCATTTGAGTGTAAATTGCCTGCTGTACGCAGATGATGCAGTGCTCATTGTGTAACTAATATCCCAAATACCTTTAAAATATTATTTAATAAATAATGCTTTGGCTCGTGATGTGTCTAGTGGTTAGATCCGTTTAAAGTTGTGATCGTGGAACGAACGCACTACCGCAAGGCGGCCGATGTGTTAAATAAACGCACAGCACACACTCCACAGTCGTGTCTCGAACCGTAGTCTTTAATGTGCATCATATATATATTAGTACCGTAGTAGTTGACAGTTTGTCTCGACCGCTGCCTTCAGAGTTCTGCACCCACTATATATACGAAACGACGGTTGCGACACTCGGGACGACAATACATGAACTCTCGATTAATATGGTATTAAAAATATATAAATTCTATTATTCATAATTAACTATGTTATTTATTATTTTATAATTAACTATGTTATTTATTATTTTATAATTAACTATGTTATTTATTATTTTATAATTAACTATGTTATTTATTATTTTATTTATTTTACAATTAATATCCAAGGTACATACTGTTACAATTGCATCATCAGAATGCGAGTTGCAGACATTAGTTACCACTCTGAAAGAAGGTGTGAAAAGAATGGTTTAAGCCTGAATGCCAGTAAGGTAAGGTTTTGGTATTTGAAAAAAAATGAAGAAAAGACGGAAGACACGACACGGAATGGCAAGATCAGTGTAAATTGTAAGATAGTAGAACAAGTGAATTAACTTGCACAGCATTGTTGTACACTGACTTCAAAATTATTACATAAAATCTTTTTAAAATTATTTTTGTTTAACAAAATTAAAGTACGTTTTACTTTATGTAAAATTATTATTAACTTTTTAGTTTTTTGTTTGAAGTCGATTTTTTTTCGTTAAAAATTAATTTATTTTACGGTTATAAGTGATGGGTAGACCTTAGTAGAGTGCTTATCAAGTTAGTGGCTGTCCTATGTAAAACTTCAAACTTAATTAGGTATTATTGTGCATACTAACATTTTCTCATATTGACAAGAACATACATTAAAAACTATTCGGGCAAATTGGGAACCTCTCCCTTTTTATAAATTATATAATCAATCTTATAACAAATGCAGCATAATAAAATAATTATAGCTTGTGTATGCGGGCGAAGCCGCGTGTGGGCCACTTGTGTGAAATAGAGTGAAGTTAAAAATAAAAATTTTTGAAGTCGGTTGAAAATGAGAACATCCTCTTTTTTGAAGATGGTTGAAAAGAAATGCAACGATGAGGGATCTTACTTCTGACACCTATTTTAACAATGTTTTTCCTTGTAACTATTACAGTATAATCATAATTTTTACCCAAAAAATGATGAGGGACGGAGTGTCTTAGTGTTAAGACACTCCGTTCCCATTAAGAGGCTTCCGTTCCACACTTTCCGCTGTATTCTGGAGGCTTTGCGTGTTGAGTGGCGGATTCACCGCCTTGCCTCGTTGCCAGAGCAAGGAAATGAAAATATTAAGTATTTCATTTCTTCGAGTGGAAACCGAACCCACACCTGACGCGTTTACATTCCCACGCTTGTGCCCCTGCACCACAACTAAGAACTGGCTTCGGTATATGTAATATAAGTATGAATAAAATAGCCTCGGTTGCATAAATTACACTACATACATATATAATTAAAATTCTAGACGTGAACGACATTCTATTGAACGCTAGGAAACATTAAGATAGTTAATAACTACTAAAAACGCCATGATGGTGTCTTGCAAAGATAAAAAAGTTAGTGTAGAGGGCGAACTTCTACAGCGTCAGTGCCTTTGTTGAAGTTTAAATTATGGTAAGTAAAACGACGCCTTAAACCAATGATTACTTTATTTTTCCTCGAGCTAGCAATTTTTCTTAGAATTGAATTTGCTCGTATATTTTTGTTGGAAATAATTAATTATTACTAAATATATTTTATAATTTTATTTCATAAGGGAGAAAACCTTAAACATCAACAGGTATTTATTTTATTAGGGTGTCATATAAATGGCACTCAAATAAAATGAATACAAATCTTTTACTTATTAACTTAATATTTTATTTAATTGGATTAGTCATATGGTTTTTTAATACATTAACAAAACACTTTTCGACATAATATAACGCGAGTTACAGTTCGTTCAACTGTAGCTGTAAATGTTAATCTAAAATCTAGCAAGGAAGCCAGTCGTATTCTGTTTTAAGATACTTCATGTTAAAATTTACATAACAGGTATTGATGTCAAACTGGTAATCATTAGTAATAGAAACATACAAGAAAATGTAATTTAGAACATAATATTATATTTTTTATTTTTTTGAAACATGAACAGAAAACAACGAAATACAGTTGTAAAGCAGCTATAAAAAAGTATTATAAGTTAGGCACAAACTTTTTTGACCGTTCAAAACTTAACACTGTTTGTTGTCGTTAATTCGCTTAAAATAAAATTAGCTTCTTAATTGTTTACAGATATTAATATAAATGAAACATAATATATTAAATTTTAAAATATTTAATAATTATTTTGGTTAAACTCAGGGACACGGTATTGAATAAAAAGTATCAATACTGTACTCATGAGTAGTATGGTACTCATAAAAGAATTGACACAAAAGTATCGATACTTGGAAGTATCGAGTACTTTTCTTAGAGCATAATGCCTATATGTTAGCACGTCAATACCAGCCAGAAAGTAACGTATTACGACCTTGACATTACGTGAGTAGTTTCAGTAAAACAGAATATTAAAAAAAATAGTTAAAAAACACATTTCTATGAAAAAAATATTTTTTTTTGTCAATAAAATTTTAAGCCACTTACTCATAAAAGTATCGATGCTTTGAAGTATCGAATAGATACTTATCTTAGGAACTAATGCGCATACATTAGCACGTCAATGTCAGTCAGTAAGTAACAAAAATTAAAAATTTTGTAAATCCCATTATTCCTTACAATCACATAATAATAAAAGGTTTTCGAGCCGTTTTGGTGATAGGAGGTTTAGGATTTTTTTCAGAGTACTTAGTAGTAGTGTAACGAATTTAAGCACTCATTACTATAATAATTCTTATCAAATAGTAATTAGAGGATAAATTAGAATGTTAAAAATATTCTCTAATTACGATATACGATCCTCGCACACAAGGATTCTAAAGGAAGAGTGCGTGTGAATGAAATGTTGCTATTATAAGTATGAGCCGAAGGGTCAAGTTAGTTGGATAATTTATTCGATACGATACCTATTAAAAATACTTGATAAGTACAAGTATCGAATACAAAGTATCGGTATCGAAAGGCAATGTACTCGATACCACAAAGTATCGATACTTTTTTCATGTCTTTAGTTGAACTTATTAGGAGGAAATACAAATAATAATAATAATAATAATAATAATAATAATAAATGCTTTATTCAGTAATTAAATGTTACATATACACTCTAATTTTGATGCAATAAGGAAAAACAATACAACAATTTAGTAGAGGTGAGCGTTGGCAGCCGTACTAGTATAAACTGTGTCACAGCTGCCAGCATCTTTGCCCCTTAAGACACTATTTCGATGACAAACGTGAAAATACTCATCAATGACATATAATTATGATGACATAAACAAAAATAAAGCAATATAACAAAACGTTTAAATAAATTATTAAAAAAGAAGAAAAAAAAACAATTAGATTCTGTATTATTACCACGTGTTAAATGAGTGTGTGTGTGTGTGTGTGTGTGTATGTGCGTGTGTGTGTGTGTGTGAGCGCGCGTGCGTGCGTGCGTGCGTGCGTGTGTGTGTGTGTGTGGATGTGTGTGTATGTATGTACATATCATGTATGTAATTTAGCAACGAAGAAGATTCTCCGTATCCATGTAGCACAACTTCTGCAGCCAGGAGTTAATAACTTTTTCACATTTCGTAGAAGGCAAAGGGTAAATGTTGATAATTTTGTTAATATCATTATATAAATATTATTTAAGTAACTGTATGTAGGAATATATTTAAATAGAAAGAGTCGTCGTCATGATGCAGAGACGCAAGCGTACGACTGTAACGCGACGGTTCTGGGTTCGACTCCCAATCGGGAACATGAAATATTTGATATTTTCATTTTCCTGTTCTTAATCGGAACGGGGAGTCTGAACACCAAGGTCCCCTGTGCCTACCCTGCTATGTATTCAATGAAATTACATTGTCCACATGGTCTGCTATTTTACATATTATTATGTAAAGTATTAAATTAAAAAAAACATTTTCAAGTATATGCATATTTACGTGCACATTATGCGTATAAGACATGCTAATATAATGTTAATTTTCATTTATTTCCATTCCATAAGTTAAACCATTTCTTACGTTCCGTATAATGGAAGGACCGCTTACAGATAATGTTTATATTCGATTATGTCGATGTAGTGAAAAAGAAGAGAGGATGTTGCTACATTCGTATGCCAATATGCCGTGCTATTTGCTTTTGAAGTCGTAGAAGGATTTAGTTAAATTTCTTCATTGAGTATCTTACTGACTACTGGCGGGTCTAGCAGAGCTATATAATTCCAAACAACGGTGGTTTTTGATAAATACGCGATAATCTAATCCATGTGACGTACGTATCTAGGGAACGATATTACCATGTGTTAGAGTATCATTCTCTATAAAACTTCTTACTTGCATTATTTCTCACCGTAAATAATGGGCTTATTTCGTATGTTTTTTTATCATATTTTATTATATCTCAATTAGTTAATGCAACGTAGTAGTATTCTACGGCGTTCTACGTCGGTAGGACACTGTTGCATTTATCATTACCTACTAGGATATAAAATAGCATCACATCTGTTCATGAAGGTCAAAGGCAAAGAGCACATCATACGAAAATTCTTAAATGAAGAATGTTACAGTTACATAAAATTAACACATTTATAGCGAGATGAAAAGAAGATGCTGAATATTCTTAATTATACGCTTTTATAATTTATTATGTTATATTTCTTATTAGAGTTAATTTATTTTAATCTTTTTAATTCATTTTATTAACAAATAATAAAAGAATGTTCGTAAAAAAGATTCTTTTTCTTTAATTTTATTTTTAACTTTTTAGTATTTTTAATTCAAAGATATTCGATCGAATCAAGCGAGTGAAAATTCCGGAGTTACAGAGTTATAGGAGCTCCGTAACTCGGAATTTCACCACCCTCTACCATCTTCGGCCACCTTCCAGCTCCATCATCAGATCTGGTTACCATATAGTATCAAAGTACTTGTCAACGAATCAAACGAGCTCAAATTCGATGGGGCTGTGTCATTTAATTACGTAGTTCCTATGGCCACCTTCCAGCTTCATCATCAGACCCCGCTTACCATTTACTATCAAAGGACTCGTCAAGATGAATCAAAATCGATGGGGTTGCGTCATAACTTTTATTTCACATATCATACATATTATCTAACAAAAATGGCGGCAGCCATTCTATTTGAAATTATACATTATTAAAACGTTACAAATGAAAGAGAAGAAAACAATCCTAAATATTAAAAACACTTATTTTACACATTTTTACACTTATTTTTTCTTACCAGCCTGGAATGCTTTTTTAATATAAAATATAACTAAAATGTATTATTTATGAGTTTTAATTTATAATTATCTTATTTATAATTATCTCTATATTAGTGATTCTCAATCTTCTTTTTGTTACGGCACGTATTTAACGATTTAAAAATTTGGCGGCACACAACGAAAAAAATAAAAATTATTTACTTACTACAACACACTGCATAAATAGTTTATGACAAACATTTTAAATATACGAAACAAACTAATATATACTACAATAATAACTAAAAACAATAAACGTTTATTAAGGGATTAATTATTCATCATAATTTGGCACTAAGAAAAAACGCGTTGCAAAACAAATAATAAAATAATTTATTTTTTTGTGGATTTAAATATATATTCATGTTAAAAATATTTTTCTTTTTAAATGATATAATTTAATAATATTAACATTATTATCTATATATATAAAAGGACTTGTGCTGACTGACTGAGGTAAGACGCACGCAGAGCCGTAACCGCTGATGGTAGAAACGTGAAATTTGGGCAGATGTTTATTTTCATATTCTGGACATCCACTAAGAAGGGAATTTGAAAAATTTTAACCCTAAAGGGATGAAATAGGGGTTGAAAGTTTGTATGGAAAAAAAATTTAATCTGTACCGATTTTTATAAAATTTGAAATTCAGACTCTTAAAAATATTTCATTGAACACGTGTTTCATGGTTTTTAAGAATTCACCCCCTAAGGGTTCAAATAAGGGGTTGAAAGTTTATATGGAAAAATCTTTAAATTGCCCCCGATTTTTATAAAAATTTAAATTCGGACTGTTAAAAACATTTTCGTGGTTTTTTTAGAATTCACTACTAATAAGCGGGCGAAGCCGCGCACGCCCTCTAGTATATTATATTTGCAAAATTTGGCGGCACACTTTTGAAATTTGGCGGCACACAAAAGTGCCGCGGCACAGTGGTTGAGAATGACTGCTCTATATATTATAAAATAAAGTCGCCTTCCGTCTCTGTCTGGAATTTGTAACTCTTCTTTTTTAAAACCATCCAACGGATTTTGACGCGGTTTTCACCATTTGGTAGAGATTTCTCAGGGAAGGTTTATATATAGTTTATTATATGTATATTATAATGTAATTTGGCATAAATATGATAAATGTGTATAAAGTCCTACCCGTTGAGACACTTTCACGTATGCGCTGCTTTAATGGTAAATTCTACATGAAAACATTGTACTAGAGTATTATTCATCTTAACAAGATCTACAAAAAAATCACCGACAGCATATTCGTACCTTTTAAGGATAACATACAGTGAGCATATTTCTGTATAGAAATAGTAATTTGAATATATTTTTTTATTGTGAGGGATGTTTGTCCATAATGGTATCAATCCTTATCCTTTTAAATACTTTATTTATTTACTACGTTAAAAGATAAAATTTTCTCTTTACACTATTTCGATATTACGAATAGTTTTAGAGAAAAACGCATTTAATTGTTGACACATCACGCCGGCTATAATCCGCAGTTTTGGCTCATGTTTCATTTATCCCTTACTCTCAGCATATAAATAAGTATATTAGTTGTCTTGGCCATTTGGTGTTGATCAAAGTGTCTTTTACAGAAATTTACAAAAAATTATATTACATTACCAAAAAATCCTTGCTACGCAACGGTTCGCCGCCCGCCACGCGGGCGCCTTGCGTCCCCCGCGCCCCGCGCCATTTTGCACTTTTAGTTTTAATACTTTTAAATATTAATTTTACGTTGATAATTAGCTTAAATACCGTATACCTAATTTTTTTTTTAAAAATACAACAAATTTTGCGAGTAAAATCCAGTCTCGTATTATTGTTATTGCCGCAAGGCAAGATTCACGTCCCGCAAAGGACACCCTTACCGCCGTCAGCATACTTACAAGCCGCCACATAGTGATTACAAATTTTTCAGAGACAGAGAAGCCTCTTTCCTACTCATCCGGTGTCGCTGTAAAAGCCAGTAGAGCTAACCACATAAAGTTCAAGTTCGAAAAAAATAAAGGCAAATATGAAATAACTAAACATTTTTCTGTTAAATATGACAATTCTTGCAAGCAAAATAAAATCAATTCCCAAATAACTTAAATCTATCATTATTTAGTGCACAACAGTATGGATAACTAAACTAAAAAAATAATCCATTTTTAGGGTTCTGTGCATCAAAAGGAAAAAAAACGGAATCCTTATAGGAACACTTTGTTGTCCGTCTGTCCGTCTAAAATCACAGCATATAAATAAGTTTGTTAGTTCTCGTCGTCTTATACTGTTTTTAATTTTAATAAGTACTTTAAAAGCTGTAACACAGATTTAAAATTACAATACTAAAACATCTTTGCTACGATATGGCTCGACGCCCGCCACGCATTGTTTGCTTATAAAAGTGCAGCCGCCACGGCCGCCTGGCTCCTTTCCCTCGGGCGTAGAAGGAGGGCCTGATCATGTTGCCTAATTCTAGGAAGAGCTCACGAACTCCTTAGGGTTACCGACCTATAACGATCATCAGCGCGGTGGCGAAGCTATTCGAGAGGTTATTCCTCCCACTTCCCTAGCACCACGAAGCAAGCAGTTTGGCGTGTGGGAACTCAACCACTCTGTAGGTGGCCAGAGTGGGCCACGACGCTGCATCAGCGATTAACCGAAAGGAGAGTGCAATAGTTCCTCGACGTAGTACCCGCTTTCGGCCGTGTGTGTTATCCGGGGCTACTTTATAAAGTGCTCAGAGCCAGCACCATTGCGTCGCGCATGTCCTTACCGACTACATACCTGATAGGACATTTTACGTGAGAGTGGAGAGTGTAGCAGCCACTCGATCGCTGCCGCAGGGCAGCATTTTGTCACCTGCTCTCTACGCATTATACACTGATGACATTCCAAAGCAGCCGGCCATGATATTGGCACTCTACGACGACGACATTGCCCTCTCAAAGCCTCTAAATCCCTACCAAACAACCAAAAAAATCTAGCGAGCCCTTGACCTGATGCCGAACTGTCTGTCGGAGTAGAGGCTTGCGCTTAACGTCGCCAAGACACAGTCGATTACATCCTTCGGTGAGCTTGCAAGGCCAGCAGATCCTGTGGGGCAGTAGAGCGACTACCTGAAAGTTGTTATTGACAGAAGACTCTCGATGACCGGGTAAGTCAAGAAAGCCGCCAATGCAATTGTAATGCAAAATGCATTGAATCGCAATGTTCCTGCTGCGACCACTCTTCAGATGCCACCTACCCCTAAGAACGAAGCTATAGCTCTACAAGGCGTGAGTCAGAGCTTATCTTTCTTACGCCAATACCAATCAACGAGGAATCCTGTACGTGGTCCAGAACTTCACTCTCCGGCGAGTGACCCAGGTACTATACTACGTGAGGAACATCACGCTTCACCGCAACCTAAAAATAGAAAGGGTCTAACTCAGCTCCAGTACGTTACTACGCGTTGATGTATTGTGTCACCTGCACCTAAGGAGCATCGCCCAGTGCACACCCGGTCGCCAGAGATCAGTCGTCTTCTGAGTGACTTTCTATCCTTCCCCGAATCCGACAACTGAGCAGTCACCTCGGTAGCTGGTCACTTAAGCTGGGCCTCCCTGACTGAGCGTCTCAACTGGCTGAGCTGACCGCTCAGGTGGCATTTGATCATCCTTCCAATCTCACCAAAAATCCTTCTCCCTGTATCTGCTCTAGGGCAGGTACACAGTCATAGGGCCAAAGGGCCCCCTAACGACGCGACCCACCCATATTGATGGGTGCCGCTTGAGACCACGGGACGAAAGCCAACGCACTGATGCCGTTCCCCAGCACCAAAAGAAAGGAGCTGGACGAGAGAATGCTTCAATGCTACCTCTATAGTAAAGTAGGTTTAGATGCAATTGCACGTATTTTAGAGCTCTCTAAATAATTATAATGCATTATTTCAGCGCAACGTAGTTGATTTCGTCTTTCGTTTAAGTATTTTTACGTAAAATAGTACTAAGTAGACTACCTACTATATTGTTTATGATTTTTACCATTTAAGTATTCTGTTGTTTGTGTCATTTTTTTAAGGAACGTAATTCAGTATATTAAGTAAATAATTCAGAGTTAGAGTGGGTGAAACCGCGAGTGGGTCGCTAGTATATTATAATTTACTTCTTTAAACAATTTTGAACAAACATCCTCCATCAGTCGCACTCGCCATCTTCCCTCTCCTTTTTTCATTTTACTTTCAGCAGAGGGAGTCTAGTGTTAAGACACTCATGTGTCTAGTGTTAAGACACTCACTATGTTAAGACAAGAAGAAATGGAAATGTAAATTTAAATTAATGTTTCATTGCCTCGAGTGGGTATCGATCCCACTATCAGTCGATTTTACAGTCACACTTTGTGCACCTGCGCCACGACTAGCCCTAAATATATAATTAATATTTTTATTTTATATGTTTTATTTTTATCATTTCTTTTAAATTATAAATTAAATTATGTTGTAATAAATAATTTTAATGATAAATTTATTTTATACCTTCATATATTATGTATGAAATATTATGTTATATACTTTAAATATTATTTATGTATATCACAAAACGGAATTAAATTATTATTTATAAGTTGCTTTGTTATTAAAAACTATAAAACATTTTTTTTTATTTTATGAATATTTTTAATAGTGGAACAAAAAAAATACTCGTTTATATTAATTATATGTTATGTTCATTTAATCTATGGTACGTATCATTATAATATTAGGTAATATTTTGTAAAGAGCAAAAAAATATATAAATGTTGGTAACATTTGTATATGTCTTTGCCTATTATAAAATTCAAAACGATAAGAAGTAGAAGTACTATAATACACAAATTACAAATATTGTGTTCAACGACGCTACTGTATAACAGCAGGCCTGTAATTTTTTTCTTATTTTAAATAAAGAATGTAGCTCAAATAAACTGTTCTCAGGTATTAAGAAGCCTCATTGGGGATTCCCTTATTGGGATAAGAAGACGAGCTAAGCTCTTTAGACACAGTAATGTGTATAGTAATCTATATTATAAAAGTACAGACAAGGGTGACTTTGTAATGATTAAAAAATCGATACACTCGATGGAAGCAATAAAAGTTAGCTATGGCTACAAATAAATATACACTACAAAGTATATTATGTCGTATAATTAACCTTGACAATTGATTATACTATTTATTTTGTTGCACTATATTATGTTTTTTTTCTAAAGACATCTTTTTATTAAATACAATGAAATTCACCAAATAAATAAAAATCTATAATAAAAAAAATATTATATATATTTATCAGTGGACAAAAGTTGACTTTTTTTTACATTAAATATTTAAATATCAATAAAATTATTCTTAGTAAGGATAGGTCCTCCGGGTGTTGACACGGTACATGCCACTTCTGTAAGCAAAATATTAAAATATTTTAAAAACCATAAAGAAAACAGAATTAACATATACATATGTCATTTAAATGAGCGAATATTTAGACTTTCGTTCCACTGCAAAAAAATATAAACTTTAAAAGTAAGTATAACGAGTACTTTACCCTAGCTTAACCGAATTGTTGTTTCCAATAGCAAGAGTTCTGCCGCGGCAAGTATTTAAGGTGATCTGAAGCCAGCTTCCGCATTGATTGGCGATCAGATGGTCATATTCCAGTGAAGCAGCAAACAGTTCCCAGGCACGGTTATGACTGCAGAGGTTATTGAGGAGGCAGCCGGGCTGTCCGCCACCGCCGTTAGCATAAATATCGACATCACCGATAGCATCACCGATTCCATAACCCAACAGATCAACTCCGTTAGTATGTATAACTTCTACGTAAAGAGCGTCGCTCTGTCTTAAGCGTAAAGAGTTTGAACCCCATTGGCTGCCAGAGGGATCCAGACCTAGTTTTTAAATACAATTATTCATTAAAGAATATTAAGCAAAAAATTATAGTATTAAATTAGTAGTCATTTATAATTACTTAATTTGTTAACCTGTAATCCTAGCTACATTTCCGTTGAGTGATCTCCCAGCGTAGCCGACGACGTGGGCGCCGAGGTTAAAACCAACCAAGTGTAACTTATCGAGTGACACGACACTCGCATCCACCAGTTGTTGGATCGTACTTGCTATGTAACTGCCAACACTTGGCACCGCATTAACTGCGTTGCTGTAACTGAGCGACGCGTACACCGACCAGTCCACCACTATGACATTAATGTCTTCGGAGGCGAGGAACGCTGTAAACGAAGAACATAAAAATATTTATCTCTTTTCTCTTTTTAACCGACTTCTGTAAATTAGGGGGTTGATAAATTTGACTATATTTTTTATGTTTGTTTTTTTTAACTCTGAGGTATCCAAACTTTTGACTGGGTGAACTGATTCTTTTTTTAATAAAAGGATACACTTCAAGGGTAGCTTCATGAGAGTTTGGTTAGGTTCTGATTTTTTTTGTTAAAAATTATATTATTTCAAATAAATATGGAAAAGTTTTATATTAATACAACAAATCGACAATAATTCTGCAAATGACTGTTACCAATGAAAGAAATTTTTATCTACTCGTATTTCTACAAAAAAAAAACATATTATGCTTTTCTAAAAAAAAGTTGCATTCTTATTAAAAATTAGTTACTAAGTATCTATTAACTTTAATTATTTATATTTATTTATATCTATATATATTGAATATAATGCAATTTTATCGAGGTAAAATCTAATGCAGCTCAAGCAACATTGTTGCAACTTTTATGAGGCGTTTTGCGTATGAAGTTTTACAAGTCTTTGAACAAACAGACGGTTAAAAGTTTTTAATAAAAATTCCTTAAAATTTATATACGAATAGATTTTAAATATTTTGTAATAAATGGAAAAGCAATGTATGGCAAACTGAAACGTAAATCATTTCAGTTTTTAAAAAAATATCAGGTGAGAGTTGCAGAACAGGCAGAGGCAGCCTAAGTAGTAGTATAAGTAGGCAGAGGCACTCCATTTCCCAATTTCCACTGAGTTCTGGAGGCATTGCATATTTAATCGCGGATCTCAACGCCATACTTTGTCTCGGCCAGAGCGAAGAAATGAAAATATGTAATAATTCATTTCCTCGAGCGGGAATCGAACTCACAATCTGTCGCATTTACAGTCACACATTTGTGCCTCTGCCCTACGACTGGCCTAGGATCAAAATAATTACTATAAATTAAAGATTTGTAAACACGCAACATTTTTTACACACCATCTTTGACTGTTGGATTTAAAGAAGAAACGGCAGATCCCTCATGCCCATGAACTATGATCGTAGTGTTTCTGGTAGCGAGAAGGTGTTCTGTTGCTGTGGTTATATTCGAAACGTCTAATTCAATCGGAGTTCTTGTGTTATTTCTGTAATAGAGAACAGATTTCCAAATATATTTACGACTTGAATACATTATTGACATTATTCCTAATCGATAATCTAAGTCAATTTCATCATATTATTCATGTCAAGATCAAGATAAACAAAAATAGGTCATCTACAAAGGATTTTTCGACACTTCAAGCAAGTTCTAATTATTTGATTTAGTTATTAAATTTTAACATGTACTTCTTTACACTACAACTAATATATTTCCGAGTTTAAAAACGAAAAGGGCTTACTTACCAAATTTGCTATTTTATATTTCAAATTTATCCTTATACCCATAATTTATTTTGTTTTTTTTTCTTCACGCTGTATCCCACATTTACTAGGGTAGGTAGAGGGAGCCTAGAGTTAAGACGGAGTGTCTTAACTCTAGGCTGTACACTAATGTTTAACTTCAATTAAATCGTTTTACACGAAATTCGCCATTTTTAACCTCAAATTCATACTTTTTAGGGTTCCGTAACTCAAAAGGTAAAAACGAAACCCTTATAGGATCACTTTGTTGGCCATCTGTCATTTGTCAAGACCATTAATTTGAGGATCGCGTGGAGGTATCAAGCTGAAATTAATACCAAGTATTCAAAACTATAGTCTTGAAGCACAGAAAAAATTAAGCTACTAAGTCAACGCAACCAATAGATTTACGCATCCATTTTGCTATAGCTTATATGAAATTCGCCACGCAATCGAAACCTATAGGGTACTTCCCGTGGACCTACTGTAGTTATGAAATTTGGCATAAAGTGAAAACTTATAATACAAATATAAAAAAAACGAAAAGTTGTAATTTATGTATTTCAAAAAAATATATATTACAAACTTATATTTGTAGTTCTTTCCATACAAAATGAATGCATTTACCCGCAAACATAAATTTGTAAGCTTTTATAAGTTGTACTTTCCGTTGATCTACAATGCTGAAATTAGTATCGGTGGGCAAATCCGACTCGCACTGAACCGTTTTTTTGTTACTTCAAATGCGTACTTTTACATTTCAAATTCATATTTTGTCTTTACTTCAGTAACTTAAATTGTACAAGTGAGGCCAGTTCTGGCGCAGAAACACAAAGTGGGACTGTGAACGCGATGGGTTGAGGTCATTTCGAGGAAATGAAATATTTAATATTTGCTTCTTCTTGGCTTTGGTGTCGAGGAAAAGCGCGGCGTTGAGTTCCACCACTCAAAAAGCATTGTCTCCAGAATTCGGCAAAAAATAGGGAAAAGAGTGTCTCTACACTCTGCCTACCTTGTTGTGTGCGCGATAGCTGTATCGCGTAATACTAAAAAAATAAACAAATTATCTTTCAAAAAGTGCTTAAAATATTCTATACTTAATATGTTGAATTTGAAATCATTAGGAAATTCTTGTCTTTAAATGTGTACTCTTAATTGGCTGAAATGGACTAAATGCTCTAAAACACGAATTATCCATTTTGTTTATTGCTTTTTGTTGATTGCAAAAACTTTGTAATCAAGAATTCTTTGTAGAATCTCTGATTTTACAGAAAAAAAATATACATATAATTGATATGTATAATGTCACCATTTTTTCATAATATACTGTAAAACTTGTGACTTTCAAGAAGAACGAATTGAAAAAGTACGAATTTGAGGTTAAAAAATATGGATATATTGGAGGATGGAGGTTAAAACGGCAAGTTTAGAGTGTCAAATGATTAATTTGAAGTGTAAGAGTAAGTAATAGTGAATTTGGTGCGAAAAAGTACGAATTTTAAGTAAAAAATCTTTAGATGGATAGACTTTGTAAGTGACTAAAAAAATAAACATAAATATTATATCTAAAACTTACACAGTGTAGATGAAGTATTTGTTAAAGCTGCCTTGTCTGGCGATTGGTGAAGCTGCATGGCAAGCTGTAACATTATAATTAATTGAAACATAATGTTAGGCAAAATTTATTATGTTGTTCTTAAAAAACCGTACGAACAGTCCAAATGTAAAAAATGATATGTACATCTCCAAGTAGCACAGTAATTTCTACTTTATGCTTTTCTCACGTAGCAGAGTTGACAAAGAGAACCGGGAGTTAATACATTTCTTTTTTTGTTTTCCACCGAACTTGATACATTGGGAATTGAGTCTCGGAACTCAATGCTTCGTTTTAATTTTCAATCGATCCTATTAGTGCTGATCCAACTCATAAACGTAGCGTCAAACAATTTTTATGCGATGCAAATATTCTTGTAAAATTAATATTTGTAAATAGTTTAAATATTAATTTCATTTTTATTATGTTCTTTCATAAGAAGAACTATTAAGTAAATCTAATCTAAAATGTCCTCAACTTGAGATTCGAGCCCTGCACTTTATACTTTGAAGGTATATATTCTTCACGCTGTATACCGCATATAGCAGGGTAGGCACAGAGAACCTGGGCAACTAGTGCTAAGATTCTCCGTTCTCATTAAGACACCTCCATTCTCTACTTTCCGCCTAATACTGGAAGCATTCAAGGTAAGTATTAGTTTCAAGGTGTAAATACAATAAAGTTCCATAATTAAAAAAAGAAAAAACGTGCTATAAAATCGTGTTAGTAAGTATTTTTTTCAGCTTCACATTTTATTCCGCATATGACAGGGTGATAAAACATTCTGTTCTCCACTTCTAGACGTTAAATGTCAAGTGGTGAAACTAAATGTTCTCCTTTGTCATAACAGCGTATTAGTTGAGCAAATGTTAATGAAAATAATAAAAAAAATCTCTGAAATACATACACATAGTTGAAATATACTATTTTTTAGAACCTTACCAATGATTGCTGCCGCGATTACAAAAAATAATTTATACATTTCAGCCAATCGTCTACCTCTAACTAAGTAATAAATCTGTCGATTATTTTAAAAATCTATATTTATGTACTCGTCTAATATCTGTCGATCTAATAGATAAAGAATAGTGAGTAAGTGCTATATACATGCGGCATTAAAGTAATCATTGTATCGAATCGTTTTCTATGATTGCTTTAATTTGGCCATTGATAAGATAAGCTCTCAATGAAGTTTCAATAAGTTACACCTAAAATTGTAGAAANATACATATATATATATATATATATATATATATATATATATATATATGTTTGTTGATTTTCAGCATTGTGCTTTTTCTGCTTACATTTCTACGTTGGATCCAACCCATGGCCACCGACCTTTAAAACTGACACTGTTCCACTAAGCTTCGACAGCCTTAGTTAGGCCTAGTATATTTTAGTACTTTATAATTAATATTAATAGCGGTCCCCCGTGGCTTCGCCCGCTTTAATTATATTAATATTTATAAAATTACTTTCAGTTTTCTTTAGGATTAGTATGAAAATAAAAACCTAAACAATCAAAATAAGAAAAAAAAGAATAATATGGAAATATTGAATATTAGAAAAATTTGCAAACAAAAATTTAAATTAACACGAAATTTAGTACCAGAATAAAACAAAACTTAACCAAACCAAGAAAAAAAAAACGAAAATATGAATTATTAATAAAAAGTAAGTAACCACACACAAATTAACAGTAGTCCGTTCCGGTCGGTCATTCCGCAATCAAGCCTCCGCACCGAGATGCTCTGAGGCTAGGTCATTTAGAATCAGTGATGTCATCATAAGGTATTTATTACTAGCGGTCTCCGTGCGTTTACGCACGCTTGAAATATACATCCGAAAAATTGCACAACTTAAGAACTTTTTAAAACCTGTATTTTTAATAATTGAAATGGAGCAGTCTGAATTTAAATCATCCTGCTGCCGTTTTTGCGTATTTGAATAAAACGTTAAAATTTTATTAGTAAATTAATTGTATATTATAAATTTTTTGGTATAGTATTTGTAAAATGTAAATAAAAAGTAAGCACGGAAGCAGTATATATAGGTATATTACATAAACTTTCTGGCGACTGTGGTTAGAATCTATCTTCACATGTTAGTTTTTTAAATGGAAACAATATTATTTTTACTTTAAAACTTACTTTTATCATTAAAATTAAGATCATTAAAGAACTTCTTAAGTATTAAGTCTAAGTTAAAGCAAAAAAGAAACACAAACTAATTTAGTTGAACAGATTTAAATTCGTTGTTTTGATTTCATCACGTTTTTAGGTATATTTTTATGTGAAAATAATAGTGAATTACGAAGAAAAATAATAAAAGTAGCTGCACATACCTGAAAATAATATCAAATTACGAAAAAAAATAAATAAAAGTAGCAAAATTAAAAATGTCGTACTTCATTTTGGCAAAGTACTTGTAGCTCTTAAGCTACTAATTCGATTTTCATAAAACATAAGAAGCTAAGAACACAACAAGAATTTTGATTAAAAAACTACACTCAAATCAGTTCAGTAATTCAGGAGGTACGGTGCCACAGACAGACAGCGTCAAGCTTCTCAACCTCGTGTTGCGGGAGTCGGAGGTTAAAAATATATCAAATAATACTAAGATAATATATGAAACAGTTAAGCTACTATCGATATTAATGTAGCTTTTATCAGTTGCGTAAAATATATAAAATCATTATTATTATGGTTATAAGAAAGTAAACGTTCACGTTATTTAATGCGACACGAAGGAAGATTTTCATTATGAGGTGTCAGATAGGTATATAAAGTACTAAAGATAGATCAACTATATTCATATTTTTTTAACGAACTTACAAAATTGAATATTTCAAGAAGAAAATGTTATATATTATGAAAGAAGATTATGAAAGAAGATTTTAAATATAAATTATAACACAAACAAAATATGATGAAAAACAACATGGAAAACTTCTGTTTTTGAACAAAAGAAAGTAAAGTTTATCGGCATTTAATGATTTAATTGATTATCTTACTTCAATTAATATTATTACTAGATTAATTATGCCATTATCATTTAATTGAAAATGTAAATAAATCGCACCATACATGAATATCACCGATAAATTCTTCATTTTCTTGACTTATCATACAAAATAGCCTCGTTTAACCTCAGAATGATAAAGAAAAATGTTTTAACCAAATAGTTTTTTGAGCTTCACGCTGTATTCCGCATATAGCACTGGAACTAGTGCTAAGACACCCATATTCTGCACAATTGTCGGAACACGTGTGTTGACTGGCGGAACTCAACGCTGCGCTTTATGTTATTACTAGAGAGACGAAATGAAAATAATAAATGCTGGTTTACAGTTACGCTGCATCGCTGCGCCATATTCATAATTGAGCTGAGCGAAGCGAAGCTCTTACTGCTCAAAATTGTGTTTCGTTGTAATGCTACTGCTCCTACACCGCTAAACCTACAACTCTGAAATTTTGCAGGAACGTTGTGGACGACACGGTAATCCCAGCGAAGTAGTTTGGTGATAATTGTAATTGCAGTTTTTGAGTAAATTGTCAAAATGTGTCCCATAGAGTTAAGCTGTGGAACGTTTTGAAATTATAGACTTCAGTTAGTCAGCATAAACATATATGTCACTTTTAAAGAGTCATTTTATTTTAAGTACATCTTAGTTTTTTTTTTAATTGCGCAACATAGCTTCGCTCAGCTCCACCCGCCGTGCACAGCATGTGGCGGATTCTAGTATTAATTTGTTGAAACTAATTTCCTTATCGTTCTTATTGCCAAAACTATACAAATTACATCTTTTCTTTTGTAAATTTTATTGTTTGAATTTTACGACTCTTTTGATTATTGACTCATTGATTATTCGTATTTATTATACTTGCCTTCATAGAAAACTGGCCATGAAATATTATCTTTCACCACCTGTAAAAATAATAGCATTTCATGTTATTGCTAACGTAGGTACCTACCTACATTATGTCATAACGAAATGCTCAATATACAGAATAAATTTTACAAAGAGACCATTTCCGTCCATATATATTATTTATTTAAAAAAACCCTTATGCGCTTAAAAGCTGTTAAATGATAGCTTTAAAGATGATATCCATACCTATATTGTAAATTCCAAAGTAACTCTGTCTATTTATCCATCTGTCTGTGACGCAATCAGGGTTAAACCGCTGATCTGACTTGATAAAATTATTATACATATAGAGATATTTGATGATCTTGAAATGGTCATAGGTTACTTTATTTTCCTCATATTTGTAATTTTCTCGATAAACACTAATACTTGTATATTAAATTATATTTCAATTTGACAGGCAATTTATTCTGCCATGTTATCCTAAATGGGTTTCCTGAACACTTACCTGGAGAGACATAATATAAAAATAACATTTTATAAAATTATAGTCTTTTAAAAAATCTATTGAAAAAGTCTGCGATAGTATTTATTTATCTCTGAAGGTTGAGCCACAGGCGCTATTTTAATATATTTAATTTAAATTAAAATTTATTAGATTATTTTTAATGTATTTTCCATAATTTGGTATTCATCATTATCAAAATAAATATAATAGTCACCTGTAGCATTTCACCTAGATTAAAATTATATTTTACTGTACATCATTCTAATAAATAGTTAAGGAGATATCACTGATTCAAAATGAGGTAGCCTACGAGCCGCACGGTATGACCGACTCGAACGGGCAGACGACGTTGACGGCTTAAAGATTTGTAAATTTTCATATAATACATTTTGGATCTACTGTTAATTTTTATGTGGTTATTTGCTGTTTACTATTAATTTATATTTTTCTTTAGTTCTTCACTTATTCGAGTAGTAGATTAGTTAGAATTTTTTTGCGCGGCACCGGCATTATTTAAGTATTGAGGAAAGAATGGTTGATTGTTTTAGTTCGGTTATCTATACCGTTGTTATAGACTTAATAAATCGTAATTAATTTTTTTTTGGACTTCATTTGATATTGCTCGCAACAATTATCGCATTTAATGTAGAAAAGAGTTTAGTTATTTCATATACGAGTAGTATCTATGTACGCGCGCTCGGAAAATGTGTAAAACGTTTTTCCCGGGTAAATTAGTATCCCGTCGAAGTTCCGGAGTAAAAAATAGCCGAAAAAAATAGCATTAATAAATATGTGTTGCTCCATAACCCCCGCTATTGATCACTGAAAGTCCCATAAAAATGTTTTTTTTTGTAAATAGCCACATGCACTTGTAAAAACACAATTATTTGGAAATCACAAACAGACCAATGCATACTTATTTAGAAAACGTATAAAAATCTGAACGCAGCGGGACTGGAACCCGCGCCTCCTGGAAACCGACCAGGCGTTCTGACCACTAAGCCATGCGTTCTCGCCAAGCTACGCCGAAATTTTTATACGCTTGTTACAACTTATTTATGTTGTTAGCATCTCTGTAGGGAGATTTTTACAAATTTCCGCTACCCAAAGATAATTACTAAGAATTATCGTTTGGCAAGAGAGAAACTATTTTTTAAATATTTTTAAACATTTTTAAAGTGTTATTCCACACTTAGGAAAGAAAAATACTTATTTAGAAAACGTATAAAAATTTGAACGCAGCGGGACTCGAACCCGCGCCTCCTGGAAACCGACCAGGCGCTCTGACCACTAAGCCATGCGTTCTCGCCAAGCT